>BQNB010024005.1:0-61195 GCA_026074375.1 Tanacetum coccineum | reverse complement strand
AATAATAACGTATCCCATAAACTCCAAACAAAGCAAAACAGCTGCTAGGGTTTTAGGTTACAGGGTTTTACCTTCTCCATGAAAACCATTGGCGAACCTCTGGTACGGTCGGAGGTGGCTGCTGGTTATGGTGATGATGGCACCGCATCCAAAAAGCTGATTACAGATACCGGAGACAGTGAACTCAAGTTATCCGTACATTCAGTCATGTCTAATGAAGACATTTTAATCGAAATTCTACTCCGTTTACCTGTAATCTCACTTCTTCCGTTTAAAGTAATATCTAAACACTGGTTGTCTGTCATTACATCACCAAATTTCACTTCAAGACTCAGCCGAATCCCTAGCATGGCTCCTGCTTGTGGTCTCTTTCTCTGGCGACGCAGAGTTTGAATATGATTTTCTTTCATTGGATTCTTACAACATTCTCTTTTGGCTTCGAGACAGGTCGTAAAGTTATTTTGGATTCCTGCAATGGTTTGCTTTTGTTTCGTAGTGGTTACTACCCTGGTAAGTTATATGTGTACAATCCTACCATTAATCTCTTTAAGATGCTTCCACGACACTCGGCTGATATAAGCTATGGTGTGATAATGGCTTTTGATCCTACTAAATCACCTCACTACAAAGTCTTGTCCCCTCAACGAAAAGATGGTGTCATCCAAATACAAACTTACTCTTCAGAAACAAACAGTTGGAGTGTTTGCGGTCCTTGATATGACTCTGCACATTTTACTTGTTTTAATAACGCAGTTTATTGGAATGATGCAATTCATTGGCTAAATGTTTCAAGTGAGATGCCTTTACATGCCATGTTAGATGTTGTAGACAATACAGTTTTAACAACTAAACTCCCTAGACCCTTGGATAAGAGGGTGCCTTGTGATCACAAGTTTTTTCGGTCTCGTGGTTATTTGCTTCTTATTTGTAAGGAGTACTTTTATACCCGAAAGCTGCTTGTTTACGAGATGAGGAATTGGGATTCTGGGTGGTTTGTGAAGTACTTCATTAATCTTGATGACGTTATTATGAATACATTTCCTAATGACGACTGGAGTATTGGTGGATGTGTTTGGTGTTATGTCACAAGTTTTTTTGGTCTCGTGGTTATTTGCTTCTTATTTGTAAGGAGTACTTTTATACCCGAAAGCTGCTTGTTTACGGGATGGGGAATTGGGATTCTGGGTGGTTTGTGAAGTACTTCATTAATTTTGATGACGTTATATGAATAAATTTCCTAATGACGACTGGAGTATTGGTGGATGTGTTTGGTGTTATGTTTTGGGAGAAAGAGAAGAGGATTCGTTTATGGTGATTAACTTATGTGGAAAGGTTGTTGAGTACAAACCCTTGCTAAAGACTTTTCGTGAGCTCTTAATATGGGATACAATTTGTTCTCATAGTAGCCATTGTTGGGATTTGATATTAATCTGTTAACCATTAACAACCACGAGTACGCAGCGGATATGGATCAAGTAATGTGCATATGATTAACACACAATAAATAAACAAAAGGTAAATAGAAAACTAACCCTTGAAGTCAACAACAAATGATTATGAAACAAAGTGGTTAAATTACCACCTCTACGAGAGCTCACACAAACACGTCAACAAGTGCGCCCGGAATGCTAGCCGTAACTTCACGAATAAACAACGAACCACGGTGTTCTTGTTTAGTTGATTTAAACCGATCGAACTAAACCCTTTCGGGCTGTGTTCATTGTGCCGATTGGTACATACAAAACTAGTATCAAAACATAATAGTTTTTGCATGCATATAGAAGGTACAGTCATGATACAATTAAATATTGCATGCACACTAATCATTAGCATATACTTTACAATTATGATTTTTTGTTGGTCGAACAAGGAGAACAAGAAAACATAATTAATGTTAAAGTATTTGCATGTGATAGAGGGATTATGGCATTCTTTTTGTCGTTTAGGTATTCTCATCAGAAGCACACAAATAATGAATTCAACCATTCATTATGTAGTACTCTAGAAACTTTATGCAACAAGTTGAAAACCTTAAATCCCCATTACCTCTAGCCGGCTGAGAAAAGAAAAGAGAGACCCGAAACTATTTTTGGGAGAGTATTATTGTTGCGTGTCATGACCTGTGATGAAGGAAAATATATATTCCTAAATCCTAATCATGATAGAATTAGGAAACTAGGAGTTTAACCTTATCACAATTCTCCTCTCTTTTACCTTATCTCAAAACGAATGGTAGTCACTTTCTTTGTACTCAATTATGGTCGGCTTAATCCTTAGGCAACCATAGAGTTTCGTGTCTAGTCGTTTTTAGTCCTTTGGTTTAACAATTAGAATTTTTGTGAAGTTAAAACGCTACTCTAAGGTTTAACGTGTGTTGCCACCTATAGGATCACACATTTATGAGTGTTTTTGTGCTAGTCATCTACCTATACTATCAGCTCCCCATTGGGGTGTGGGAGTAGAGACAGCCTCATATTCTAAGACGGTAAAAGTCTTATAGCAACATTACATTCGTTTTTAAAGCTAGATAAGTCTGAGATCAGTTTCAACAACATTCTCAGTCGCTACTGGTTTGTATCTCTTGACTGTAATCATCCTTTCGTCAGATACCGCTAAAACCAAGGGATATGGATCCTTATACTCATTCCAGTTAGTTTTAAACCATTAGATTATAGTTCTAGAACTTAATAGGATATACCAAATGTAATCAAGAATCATCTTAGATTACCCTTTGGGTACGGCCATACAATTATCTGATTAATTCTGAAGAGGCGCTAGGGTATTATATTGCACATCAAGTGGAGGAACAAATTCTTTCTTAAATATAAGTGTTATGAATGCTGCTTCACATCACTTCTAATAATAGCCTTTATAACTATCTTTTTCAAGACAGCGTTTGACTTAGAATTAAAAAGTGATATCCATACATACCAGAACTTGTTTGTATTCTCAAGTCTAAGGATGACTTAACTAACCATATTCGATATCTTACTTATGACAACGTATCCAAAAGTAAATATTCAAAGGTTGAGGTGTCCAATATGCATCCCTTGTGAATAACATATTAGTTTAGTAAGAACTATCCATGTATTTAAAAATACAACAAACACTCACATTTGTCTTGTGTAACAATACTCCCATATTGCTAACCGACAATGGACATATTTAGAATGATATAATCACTCAAGAATTAAATATGCAAATATAGGATAACAATTATTATATGTATAAATAACAAATACCACGTATCTTTATTCATCAGAAAGTAAAAAATTGTCTTACATCCTAATTATCCAAATACTAAAACAGATATGCATGACTAATTAGTAAGTTGAAGTCCAATGTTTCCAACATTCTCAACTCTTTCTATATAAGAAAGCTAAATAGTCATCTGAGTAAACTTTCTGAATACTTTTGAAATTCACAAATTTGTGAAGGATTTGAATGATATGATGAGTGTCGTATGTATATTTGCATACTATTGCAAGTATCATAGTATGGAAATATGACAGTAACTTTTATAAGGTATTTGAAGTCACAAACATATTTATCTCAGATAGTCATCTTTACAGTTTCTTAAAATGTAAAGTATCCTCGTTCTTTAATGTGTATTGCAACAATGCCCTTAGCTGAGCATAACTAGTTAGCAGATTCATCATAAATGATAAAATCCTACTTCAACGAGAATTAATTATTCTCTAGCATCATGTGTGTACAAACAACACCATGCCTTATATATTCGTAAACATTTGTTTTAACAGTCATCTAAATCACTCTAAATTAGATACTGTTGTTAACATTCATCTAAATCACTCTCAATTAGATACTGATGTTGTTAGCTCATCTTGCTCTTGTGCAAAAGTAACAACCAGTCACATACACAATATAATATATACATGACGAATCCTTAGTTAAAAACATAAGATTTCCATCCATGTATTAAATTATTCCAAGTGAAATATATCATTTAAGACTTGCTTCAATGATGTATTGCATTATGTTGGACTTAAATTCTGCATATGTTTATTTCATTAAATATTTTTTCCAAGGTCGTTTGTTTTATTTCCTAAAATTCCCAAGTGAAGTTTCATTCCAATATCAAGGATTAACATCTAGTTAGATGGATTGATACCTTCAATATGTTACACAACATATGAATTTTAAGGAAATAAACATAGTGCTCCCACTTGATGTCAAGTATACTTAGGAGTCATCTTCATTTAATCAAAAATTATATTGTAATTAAACTTAATATCTCAGCTCCTAGATGCATGATCTAATCCACACTTGGATACTTTTATCTTGTATACTTTATAAAGATTATTTTGAACTCATAAACCTTTTGATTACACTCCATCCTCGCATAAGTAATCATAAAGGAAAGAGTTATAAACTTAATTGCCATATTTCAAATATAGACGCATAAGCCTTTTTATTACGCACCGTCCTCGCAAATGTAATCATTAAGGAAAGAGTTATGAACCTTATTTTCAATGTTTTAGATTCAAGAAGACATGTATGACAATTATTTATCTTTATATAATTAATGCGTGTAGAAAAGAAAGATTTAATCACAGTCAATTTCTTGAGTAAGATTAAAAACTCTTGTCATCAGTTAGGCATTAATATGTATACAATTTTGTCCTTATGAGCCTTTCTTCAAAAGAAACTCATTATAACCTTTCAGTTTAATTGTTTGGTAAAAGATCAATCAAGCTCAAACATTGATTGCCTTTTTAAGAACTGCATCTTTTCATTCATATTTCTAAGACATTTATCATATTCAAGATGTGATAATTCATCTTATTAGTTAGCAGGTTAACTATGACCATTTAACTTATATTCCTCAGCATTGATATTAAAATATCACTCTATTGATGAGGCATCCTTACGGATTTATGAATGAGAGTTACATTATACTTTGGTTTGACATTTTCATGCTTAACCTTAGTATGACATCAACAAGTGAATTCAGAAGGTTATATATTTTGTTCTTGAATATCTTCAAGATTTTTAGCTGCTCCCACTTACTTTTGTAATTAGAGATAATTCTCTAAATACTAAGTATTTAAGTAACAATAAATTGTTCTTACATGGGACAACAAAATACATTTTACAGTTCTCATCTCTAGCTTGTTAATAATATGCTTCATAAGATATTAACAAATTTCAGAACTTTAATCAAGATATAATAGGATTCATCCCAATCTAAAAATAGATAATGCTTAAATACCTTCTAGGTTGGAACTTTATTGAGTGTATACATGACACACGTAAAATTCTAACTTTGATCGATTTTGGAGGTAAAGCAATTAAAGTTATCATGAAATCAAACAATACGAATATAGTTTGTTTCAAAGCATTAGACATACCATAATCATGTGGTATTCTATAAGTATTGGAATTGTGAAACTCCATCAGAATTTCCTAGATAACTTAATTCTATTTGGATTAAATACTTACCAAGTGGGTCGAGCCAAATTGAATACAAAGTATTTTAAAAACAAGTGCATGCTATAACGTATATATCTTTAAATAGTATAATAACTCTATGTTCATTTATTTTAGGAAAGCAGAACATGTCAAGTATACATTAAAAGTCTTTGAATAATTCAAGGACATCATGTTTATGTGTTAACAAGAAGACATAACAATTTTACTACTTATTTTATTTTATGAGTCATTGATAAATTCAAAGACTTTATAATTATGTCTTAACAAGCAAGCATAATTATACTAACTAAAGTAATTATGAACACAAACTCTTGAGTTCAATAGTTATTTCAAGTTAATTTCATACTTCATAATCATGATTATATAATTAACCATAATTATTTTGACTAAGAGATGTGTACAAATGTTGAAGTAGCTTACTTATTTCTTGATATTTAATTGTAATAAGCAAACAACATCTTGTATGTTAAGTCCTATAGATTTATTAGTTCTTTATCTTGGCGGTCAAAGAAACCAATAATCATATTGTTATATGTTGTTCCTTGCACACACTTAAGATTTCTTCCACGGTACAACATTATTTACTATAGATAAACAATACAAGAAGCGCTCGTTTGTATAAACAATATGATAGTGTCATAGATATTACAAGTAGATTTCGAACCATAACGTTTAATAAGGAATTGTAGATTATTATTCTATAGATAACATTTTGGAAAGCAACATCAGAAAAGGCAACATGTTATCTTATAAAATAAAATGTAATTTTCTTTAAAACCATGTTTGTTCATATTCGGAAAATAATAAATTATTTCAAAGCAAGCTAGAAATAATATGGGCAACTAACAAGGAAATAAATCTTGTAGCTCCCACTGAATTTGACAACATTACATGAACGTCTTTTCAGTAGTAAAACGTAAAGTTCCCACTAGTTTTGTCAACACTTTATGTGTTACGTCACTAGTAGAAAGCAAATAGCGATTTATTTACTTTCCTACTCTCTTAAAATACCTGCAAGTAGCAATTTACTTAGGTATTGAACAGAGTATATGAAGTTCTACTTATGTAGATGAGGGACTAGCCATCCATGCTTTCATTAACTTAAACATTTAGCAAGCAATTCCTCCTTAATTGGTCTGCTTAGCCACAAGGGTGTTTAGCCCTATAAGAAATTGATCGAGTCCAAGAAGATTTACCTAAAAGACCTGCTAGCAATTTTCTTTACTCATTGCGGTTTAAACTCATATATCATGACAAGTGCAAGATGTCATTATTTTGGTAGCTATAGACACCATGTTCATCTTTCAAAGATTTCAAAACCAGAAAAGGGTAATGACAGAATGAAAGTGAGTTTAAATATAATTGATAAAAATTCAATTATAACCTTATCTTATTCTTGTCAACCTATGAGAAGATATAGGAGCAAGTCTCACTCTTCTTACCCGGAAAAGAGACTATGTTTGTCTTTTTAAGAACAACAAACTTTCGTTTACGAATTATGTTGCAATAACACAATTAATCTGAACATAAAAAGTTTAATTTAGTATTTTTTTATAATTAGATTCTAAAAAGAATTAACTACCTAAATAATTACTAATAAGACTAAGATCCAACTTGACCTCCCACTTATTACCGGAGGTCTGACCAGCAAGTACACAAGTAGGGCAAGAGGTAAGCGGCGTACGTTAATTGCATATAAATGCAACTCTTAGTTTTATGAGACTTATGACATTAGTAACTCTTATAGTAATGTCAAGTGCATATTTTGTCTCATCTTATGCCTCGGGTCCGAGGTCTGACCAGGTAAGTAGATTTAAGTCGACCAAAAAAGAACGCGCGAAAATTGACAAAGGTCTGACCAATGGAAAAAATTCGCCATGGGTTAGAAAGGCCTAGAGGTCTGACCAGAGAAGTCAATCCAAATTCACGTGTTCTTAACTTTGGCTGGCATAGACTTAAAACTTCACATAAGGCATACACATAAATCTTTACAAAATATGTGATAAAAATGTGTACAAGAAGCATGCAAAACATCTTGTAGCACAAGTTAAGAAAAAAAATTGTTAATCTTTTAATTTAGACATCATTTTCTCAAGAGTTCTCGGTAGCTCCATTATGGACGCACAAAAAAGCGGAAAAACAAGTCAACGCGAAGCTTATTAAAAACCTGACTTCTTTTGGGAAGCCTTAGCAAACCCGCCTTAAACTTCTCTTATAGTTTGTTCACAATGGGTGAGACGAATTTTCAATTGACTAATAATGCTATAAATGTCAAGAAACACCCTTTGTTAACATTAGTTTTATATGTGCTAATATCGCGGGAATAATTACAAATTGATCAAACCCTATATTATACTACTACATGTGTCCGTAAACACAAATTCTTCCAATAATTCTTCTATAACGAATGAATGTAGTTAGGGCGAGAGTAAGGATAATAAGATTTATTTAACCCTAGAAGTTCACTAAAGCCATGGTCAATTAAGCCATGGTGCAGTAGTGATTCATCATTTGATAAAAGCATATTAAAACTAAAATTACACAAGAAATCAAATTTTATAGTTTAATGTCGGTATTAAATTTGTCCAAACCCTAGTTTCGCAAATAACACATAATTGGTCACAAGGAGTATGCTTACGTGTGTAATATCAGACATGTTCAAACCAAATTTCTTTTTAAGTATTAGTCCGTTTTAAGAGTTTCATAAAGTCCATTTGCAAATATTGAGTAGTCACATGGCATATCACATACAAGCAATTAAAACAGACAGAAAGATGGAGTAGAAGTGAAGACAGACTCTTATAAGAAAAGCAGTCAATCATATAATGCCTCGAGTTCTCAAAAGAGTCTTCCTCAAACGGAGAACCAAAAGACTCTCACTAGGTTTTCTGCTAAAGTGCCTAGATCGCCACATCCATCATATAGTATGATTACGTGAGTCTTAAGGCCGATATAAAGAATAGAATAACATTGCAGCTTAATTAACTTTTAATTTTTAATCTATTCTTCTTATTAACAAGTAACATTATCATAGATTCTAGGTCTTTATTTATTCTTTATGGCAAGAATTGCATATTGTTGCCATAATTTTCATTTGATAAACAATAAATAAATGTTTTTCTCATACGCCCTAAGACGTGTGTATACTTAGTGTGTAACCCATAAACACCAAACGAGGATGGCTCGTGATGCCACTATTGGAATTTAATAACTAGTTAACCAATAACTACGAGTACGCAGCGGATATGGATCTAGATTGGCACATATGATTAACACATAATAATATAAGAAAACTAACCTCTTGATGAATGTCTTGCACAAATCAAACGAATCTAAATGCCTTTGAAACTAGTGGATAAATTTCCACCTCTATGGTTGCTCACACAACACGTCAACCATATGTGCAAAGATGGTAGCCTTGCTTCACGTATATCCCAAACAACTATTGTATACTAATACAACCTGAATTAAGTACCAAAACCAACCATAAGTGTCTGTACCAAAATTTAGTAATCCATCCTAGGGTTTTATCAATTTTGGTAGGACCAAAATTCGACTGTGAGAACCAAAAATCACCAAATCAAACCCTAAATTGTTTCTACTTGTTGTCACACCTGAGAACCTGCTAAACCAAAGCTTCTAACCTGCTTAGGTGGATAAAAACTCGTGGGATCGACATCACACTTGATATCTCCTTATGGGATCACTGAAAATCAGCAGCTAGTTATAATGATACACCGAAAATCGATAAACCCTAGTTAGGGTTTTGTTGATCGGCTGTTATGAGGGATGAGAGGAGCAACAACGATTGGGGAGAGTTAGGGTTGTTGTTTTTCTCTGTTATGAGCTAGGGATGAGGGTATTTAAAGCCTTCAAATCCTAGTTATGATAAAAGTAGGAAACTACACTTATATCCTTATCACAAGACCTCCTCTCTTCTCCTTATTCCTAAATAACGAATCTAGACACCATCTTTGAACCTCCTTATGGCCGGCTGACATTAGGGACTATAGGGTTCTATGTATTGTCATTTTTTAGTCTTTTGGTTTACAATATAAACGTACGCGAAGTATTAAACGCACTCTAAGTGTCTTAGCGTGTGTGCCCCCAATAAGCTCACACATTTCTAGTCGTATATGTGCTATTCCAACTAACATATTCCAACATTAGGTACCAAGTAACAAGAAGTGTTTGGGATTAAGTAATAAAGGGGTGTGAAGGTAATGCGAAGGTGCTTACAGATTGAAGTTGGTCCGCTTCCACATTGGAAGTTTTCTTAAGGTCCGAAAGCTCCTGCAAAAACAATTACAATAGTCGAGTAATTGTTTAATAACTAAACCGAATATACATTATTCTTTTACAAATGTATAACAACATGTAAAACAACCTCATTTCGAACGGTGCAATAGCCTTTTAAGAGTTGGTTATTAATATATGTTTGCTGCTACCCTTTTAAAAGTCGGTTATAAGTTAACAGATGTAAAAGGGTAGCATAATATCGCTTGGAATTTTTGGGTGATAATCCTAAAACAAAATCACCGTCATTAGTTTCTATGAATCATTATTTTGATTTCATTATTACATAATCAACACTTGAACTGACATATAAATTATCTTACAAATGAAACATTAGGGCGCGTTTGGTTTGTACATCGAAAGCTACTTTCAATCCAACTTATTAGAGGTGGTAAAATAGGTGGGTCAGGCGGGTTTGGGTGACGGGCCAAACGGGAAACAGGCCGAATGGGTGATTTTTAAAACTTGGGTCAAACGGGCGCGGGCCAAACGGTCACGGGTCAAACGGTCTCGGGTCAAACGGGCAAAGAGTCTAAATTTTTTCTACGTCTTCGCACCTTTTCTACGTTTTCGCACACCTTCGCATGTTTTTCTACGTTTTCGCTCGTTTTGGCACGTTTTCGCTCATTTTCCTACGTTTTCTTATGTTTTCGTCCGTTTTCTTACGTTTTTGGCCGTATTATTACGTTTTCGTACGTTTTTTTTATGTTTTCTACAAACAAATATATTTTCTACAAACAAAAAATTGTATCTCGGAAAAAAACACACGAGAACTAGTACCATTGATTCAAGTTAATTGTGCTATAGCAACCATCTATATTGCAAGTTAACAATTATATAGCAGGCGTCTATTTAATTATAAAGCAACCTTGTATATAGCAAATTTGCTAATTAGCAAAAAAAAAGCAGGCGTCTATTTAAACTAACAACCATATATATAGCAAATTAGCAATTGCACCTAATTTTTGTTAAGTGATAAAGTAAAAAATATGAAAAACCATCCATTGACAGGTTTATCTAAATCAAAAAAAAAGATAGCAAATTACATAGAGAACTAAAGACGAAATTTTGACAAGAGAATCTAACCCGTTGAATTTGTGTCCGACCAATATACCCGTCCTTTTTTCTATCTCATAGTTTGAAGAGTCCATTTGGCCCAATGAAATTAAAACACTTAGCCCATTCCGTCCATTATATTTAAAAATAGGGACAGTTGACCTGAATTTTGACTTTTAGGTATTATTTTCCAGCTTTACCACTTATGAATTGGAGTCAAAAACCGCAATAAAACAAAAACAAATCAACATATTGCAAAAATTTTATAAAAAAATTAACTATGAATCATTCTTTCACCTTCAGCTTAAACTTGCATATAAAAACAAACTTATAACTCCACTGCCTTTAACTCAGACATTTCCACAAACACATTATATGCATATTCCAAAATCTAAATCACCACCAAAAACCAAACCTGCATCAAAACCCAAATCTAATCTAAATTAGCTAAATAATTAGGAGAAGAATCATAAACACAATCTTTAAAGAATACACACTTTAAGCATGTAAAATTCCAACTGAAAAATTCCAAAACATGTTTAAACAAATCGAGCAAAATCAGACTACCCAAAAACATCTTCCACAAAAACATTTTGTTGGAACAATAATGAAAAATGCAGCTGTCATTACAAATGATTTAAAAATTACCAAAAAAATTATATCACAAACTTAAGAAAAAGTACCTTATCAAAGCTTCTAGATTTTTGGATCACTGTGAAATACGTATTTGTGAATGAGGTATGTATGAGAGTGATATAGGGTTTGGATTGAGAGATAATATTTCAAAATAAGCCGAAGAGAGGTAGAGACACGTACCTTACACGTGTCTCAGTCGAGAATACGGGAAAGATATATTATTTAAACAAACAGGTAGCGTCGGGCCGGTTAAAAGGCATTTAAGACAGAGCAATCCTGCCTTTTAATATAAAGGTATAGTTAATGATACGAGAGTTTAATTGGTGGAGACGATATTTGATCGGTGGATAATGTACTTAATAAGATTTCTTAAATATTATACATTTTGAAAATGAACACTTATTACAGGAGAGATGAAGCTACCTTGCCTATTCAATGTATAACACGTACAAACATCACAATCTATAAAATCCAAGAACACGTTATTAAATGGCTTAAAATTTCTTAATCGGACCCTTTACAATATCTTTTGTGTTACTAAACTCTTTTCTTTGTGTTGGTGCTTATTCTCTGGTAACATACACATCGATCAAATGGATAACTCTTGTGCTTGTGTTACAACTCAAATTGTATCAAATCAAACCTATCAATATAAAAATATATATACTTTTGCCTTTTAATTAGAGGTATTTTTTCTGTTAGCATATAGCCCATAAGAGGCTCACGGCCTATTTAGCCTTTAGAGTTTACCCTTTTGTTTAGTCTATATATACGCATTGTACTCTTGTTATTTTAGGGTTTACCCTTTTGTTTAGTCTATATATACGCATTGTACTCTTGTTATTTTATCATCGGTTCAAGTAATATAAGTTAGTCACTTTTGACTTGTTAGTTTCTACATGGTATCAAGAGCCATGAGATCCGGTTTGCGGTTTGTTTAGCTATGACTCTGAATGGATTCCATAAAAGAATAAGTTTCGTCGCTGTCGTATTGCAGTCATCAATCGCTTTTGTTTGTCGTGTTGTTGCATCTTGCAAGTAAGTTTTCAAATTAATTCATAAGCAAAGTATTAGATCCCTTAAATTTTGATTGGGTAATGGATGTGGCAAAAGAGATAATGGGTCGGCAGATTTAATTTCTTGTTTATGAGTTTAGTGCATTTGGTTAACATAAGATCATATTTTGGTTTATAATATTGCTGTTTTTGAAGTAAATTACAGAATATTGTTATGCCCTCATTTTCTTCTGATTTCGACCTTGACTTTGATCATTGAATATTGATTTTGTTTCGAATATTAGTGTTGAGCTATTTGTGCATTAGTTATATTAAGTTTGGGTTGCATTGATTCGTTAGCATGGATAGTCGTAAGAATTTTTTAAAATTGGATACACCATTGTTTGAGCAATTTCAAAAGTTTGTTGAGATGTATGAGCAGTTTTAGATATTTTTAGACATGTTAGAGCAGTTAAAGAATTTTTTAGATTTTTAGCTTCATGCTATGTCAACCTCATCTAGTAAAGATTTCACATCATCATTTTCTAAATGGATATTAGATACGGGTGCAACTCATCATATGTCTTATCTTATGTTACAATTCATTTCGTTGAATCTTAATTCTTCGAAATCAATTATGGCCGCTAATGGTGATTCTATGCCATTAGCAGGTATTGGTTCAGTTGACACTCCTTTTGTTTCTTTATCTGATGTTTACTACATACCGAGCCTTACTATGAACCTTGCTTATGTTAGTAAAATTTGTGATTTTGGATGTGATGTCAACTTTTCTGTTTTCAATTGTTGTATATATGACCGAAAAACACAGAAAGTTGTTGGGAAAGGTCATTGGAAAGGGAATCTTTATATTTTAGATCACTTTAGAGACATTCATGATACCGCATCATCTAGTGTGGATTTGTCATCTTTTTGGTTGAATCATTCTTCTTCAACATTTTACTTATGGCACTCTTGTTTGGGTCATGTCTCTAGGTCTCGTTTACGTATTTTGGCTTCCACGGGAGCGTTAGGAAAGCTAGACACTCATTATATTTCTGATTGTAGTGGTTGTAAACTTGCAAAGTTCTCAGCACAACCGTTTAGTAATAGTATTTCCTCTTCTACTGCTCCATTTGACCTAGTACATTCTGATGTATGGGGACCTGCTCCTGTATCCACCAAAGGAGATTCCAGATATTATGTTTCTTTTATCGATGACTTCACTTGTTATACTTGGGTTTATCTGATGAAGCGTAGGTCTGATTTTCTTACAATATTTAAAGAATTTAGAGCACTTGCGAAAACTCAGCATTCGGCGGTCATAAAATGTTTTCGCTGTGATTTGGGAGGTGAATACAATTCTAATGATTTTGTTAGTTTACTTAAATCGGATGGGACTATCTATTTGACCTCTTGTACGGACACTCCTCAACAAAATGGTGTTTCTGAAAGGAAGCATCGCCATCTTGTTGAGACAGCTAGATCGTTTTTGTTGTCTGCTGATGTTCCAAGTATATTTTGGGGAAGAAGCGGTTCTTACAGCCACATATGTGATTAATAGAATTCCAACTGCACATAATTCTTGTTTATCTCCTTTTGAGAAGTTGTATGGAACTTCACTTGATTATTCCTCATTGCGTGTCTTCGGTTGTACATGTTTTGTCCTAAAACCACATGTTGAGCGTACGAAATTATCTGTGAAATCCACTTTATGTGTGTTTCTAGGTTATGGTGTTAGTCAAAAGGGATATCGTTGTTATGATCCGGTCGGTCAAAAGTTGTATACATCTCGCCATGTTGACTTTTTAGAGCACATTCCGTACTATTATGTTCCTGCTAGTTCACATAATTTGACACAATCTGAACTAATAAAAATTGATCCCTTTGAAAAACCTACACCTATTGTGTCACCCATAACACCAGAACCAGCCTAAAAAACAACCTCAGAAACCACCACTATAACTAAAACACCACCAATTATAATTTCCGAGGCTACACCAACCGTTACTCAACCTACTTCTACGACTACCCAATCGTCTTCTGAGGTTGCAACGGTTCCTCCTGTAAATGTTCGACCCACATGTATTCGTAAGTCCACTAGAAAAGATAGGTTTGTTTATTCTTGTTATTCTAGTTTGTTTAGCTCGTTTATCGCTTCTGTACATCGTCTTCATGAGCCTGAGTCGTATAGAGAGGTTGTTTGTGATCCACTTTGGCAGGTTGCTATGGCAGAAGAACTTGCTGCATTGCATCAGACTAAGACATGAGACTTAGTACCATTGCCAGTCGGCAAGCGTGCTATTGGATCTCGTTGGGTCTACAAGATTAAAACAAAATATGTGTGGACCATTGAAAGATATAAGGCTCATCTTGTTGCCAAAGGTTATGCTCAAGAGTATGGTATGGATTATGAAGAGACATTTGCTCCTATTGCAAAAATGACAACAGTAAGAACCTTGATTGCAGTTGCTTCTAGTCGTAAATGGAAAATATTTCAGATGGATGTCAAGAATGCATTTTTGAATGGTGACCTGAATGAAGAAGTTTTTATGAAACCTCCTCCTGGTGTATCACACAAATTAGGAGAAGTTTGCAAGCTCAGAAAGGCACTTTATAGTCTCAAACAAGCACCTCGTGCTTGGTATGAGAAATTTGCAGCAATAGTTACCTCTCTTGGGTTTGTCTCTAGCCATTATGATTCCGCATTATTTGTTAAACAATCAAGTGCTACGCGTATACTTTTGTCGCTATATGTTGATGATATGATTATTACTGGAGATGATTGTGTTGGAATTGAATCACTGAAAATGGAGTTAGCTCATCGTTTTGCTATGAAGGATTTGGGTTTACTTCTTTATTTTCTAGGTATTGAGGTTGCTTCTTCACCAAAAGGATATCTTTTGTCTCAGTCCAAGTATATAGGTGAATTACTTGATCGTGCAAGAATTACAAACAAAATGGTTGAAGATATTCCTACTGATGCTAAGGCAAAATACACTCCGACAGATGGTGATCCTTTGCCAGACCCAAGTTTGTATCAGACTATTGTGGGCAGTTTGGTTTATCTTACAGTTACACGTCCAGATATTTCTTATGCAGTTCATATTATGAGTCAGTTTGTTTCAGCTCCCACAACGGTTCATTAGGCTGTTGTTTTGCATATCCTCAGGTATCTTCGGGGTACTCAGTTTCAGACACTTTTGTTTCCTTCTACGTCTGCCTTGGACATGCGTGCTTATTGTGATTCTGATTGGGCTGGCAATGTTGTTTCACGTAAGTCAACTACTGGGTTTTGTATATTTCTGGGTGATTCCCTCATTTCGTGGAAGAGTAAGAAACAAGATGTACTTTCTAAATCTTCTACTGAAGCCGAGTACCGTGCCATGGCAGTGACTACTAGTGAGATTGTTTGGTTACGTTGGTTGCTTGCAGATATGGGTGTTCGTATCAGCCACTCTACGCCGTTATATTGTGATAATCGTAGTGCTATTCAGATTGCGCGCAACTCGGTGTTTCATGAACGTACCAAGCATATTGAGATAGACTGTCATTTGACTAGTCATCATCTTCAGGCTATCTCTCTACCGTTTGTTCTTTCTGCTTTACAGATTGCAGATGTATTTACTAAGCCACACTCCGGACCACGTTTTCGTTTCTTGACTCACAAACTCCCAATGTTTCTTGCTGCAGCGTTATGAGTTTGAGGGGAGATGTTAGCATTTAGCCCATAAGAGGCCCACAACCCATTTAGCCTTTAGGGTTTACCTTTTTGTTTAGTCTATATATACGCATTGTACTCTTGTTATTTTATCATCGGTTCAAGTAATATAAGTTAGTCACTTTTGACTTGTTAGTTTCTACATTTTCAAGCTGGTTATGTCGCTAATTGCATTTTTGTAGGCAACAAGAGCCTGTGTTATTTAAGCATATACGAAATGTCATTTTTGAACCAACAATTTGTGTGATACATAGCGACGCATGAATATAATAAAGCAACCTAGTATATTTTGGCTTGAAGGTGCATGTTGAAAAACTACACTTCCTTTACTCCAGTTCCGATTAATTTCCGTCGTCCATATTGATGTTAACTACACATTTGAGAATACACTTTGCACCATAACACTGTTTTTAAATTTGGGTTATACTTTTTATGAAACTCGATAAACCTCGACGATGTTGTTTGAATACTTTTTAGTCATCTTGCAATGTGTCCACATATGTATCAGATATATTTTATTCATGTTTGGTAAAAGAAAAACGAACTATCTGATGTTTTGTCGGGTTGTTCATACATTGGTATCATCAATTTGGTGTGTCTGTCTCAAAACCTTAACTAAAACCATTTTCTATTTTAAAAACATGAGATGAAATGATATGTTTTGGGTTTACTACAAAAATATACATGTATTGGCTGATGATGAGTCTTCATGTTTTAGGGGGTGTTTGGGTTTGCTTATTTAAAATAGATTATGCGTTTTGAAAACAGATAATCAGATAATCAGCTGCTAAAAAGTGGTTTTTGAATTTAGTGTTGGATTTTGATAATGTGGTTTGATATCGCAAAAATTGAGAAAATCAGTTTTTCTAGTGTTTGGCAAATTTGATTCATAACTGTGGACTTATAGGTATAATTATAAATACACATTTATCTACCAAAATATAAGCACATGATAAATAAATTTTAAGGGCAAATATAGACATTCAAAGCATTTAATTTGTGGGCCATAAGGAATCTACTTTTGCGTTTGCAAAAGCAACCAAGTTTCAGATTATTGAAACGTCATTTTTAATTCTATCAAATCGCAAATAATCACTTATATGAAAAAAGTTCCCAAACACTCATAACTGATTATTCACGTTTACAAAACGTGATAAGTAGATAATTTGCACAATAACGCAAATCCAAACACCCCCTTAATGATTTCAATTGTAGTGTGAGTCAATTGTTTATTTTAATTATAATGTAAATGAAGAAACAGACATCAAAGACTCCGTGGCCCAATGGATAAGGCGCTGGTCTACGAAACCAGAGATTCTGGGTTCGATCCCCAGCGGAGTCGTTTCACGGTTTTTTATTTTTTTTCACAATTTGCATTTAGTTTTTGGTGGAAAATAGTTTTATCAAACCAGACCAAGCCTGTGTAGATCTCGAATCATAGATTTGTTGGGAAAATGAAACATAAATATAAGGCGGGAGTGCTTCGTCGATGTGCCTTTATTTCTTCGTTTAATTCAGTTTTGTCAGACAGAATAAAACTTTGTTGTGAGATGACTTGGTTGGACAACCATGGATTGAACTTATATGAGTCGTTGAATTCGGTCCCGTAAGGCATCCTTCTGCTTACTTCCTTAGGATCGAGAGCAGGCGGATGTTCCCTGAACAGACCAATTGCTCACATTGTAGAGAGAGACCCTCTAGGGTGATCAATCCCTCTTTCAAGAGACTGTTTATGTTATTGTTTCTTTAGTCTCTTTTACTGTGAACATGAATTCCTAACTCGGTTTCTGACTTTCTGTCATAGCTTGCTTTTGGTTTGGTTTTTTTTGGTTTTTCGATTCGCGATTCGGTTTCAGCTCTACCTTAATATTTTCTGTCGAAAAGCTCATAAGAAACATTAAACATATGTAAAGTTTTAGGTTACTAACTTCTAATTTCTTTTGTTAATTTCAATAGTTCGTAATTTCGTATGAGCTTTGTAAACGTTGTTTCAGTTTCTTTTTTTTTTGTCTATGGGCCCAAATGATGGTTTGGGCTAGCTCTTTTGATCCGGCCTGTATTGCTTTGAATTTTCATACCCAACCATTTATTGTCGGAGAAATGATTTGAAGGCTTAAGCTCATGCCTGAATTTAAGTCTCCTAGTCATTTCTCTCGGTTCTCGTAGATAAGCTATTTTAGATAAAGTAAAAAAATATAAAGGAATAGTATTGTTTTGACATAACATAGCTTATTCATGTAAACCAAACAAATATTAAATAGAGTTCATACAATCGGTGCATTAAGTGAAAAATAATTATATAGTGGTGATTATACAACCAGAATCTTGATCACAAAAAGAGAGATACATTCGCCAATTCGTGTTAATTTTGAAGGTTTTTACCGCATTTGTACAAGCATTCTCGGGTGCTATTATGCATGATTTTGGATACGAGGAATCCTCGATCTTCCGAGTTAACTTTGTTGATTTGGTAAACTTCGAACTTGACAAAGCATCCTGCAAAACTTGTAGCACTATGTTTAGCTCTAGTCTTTTATTCTAGATTGTAAGACTAGGATATATTATATGGGATTCAAGTCTTGCATGATAAAACACGTATTTTACAAGAGTAAGTTACATGCACCGTCTTTGTGCTATGAAGTTAGCACAAGATCACCATTTTTATTTAGTTTTTACAATTAATAAAGGTTGTTTGGGTATAATGATTCAATAATTTAAAATAATAATAATTTTAAAACTTGTCGTGAGTGGAGTTTTTTTACATATCAAACTTTTCTCAAATATTAAGAGATAAATCACAACCACTCATTTCTGAGAAAAAAGAGAGAATTATACCGTCACGACGACTATCAAACAAATTATACCGTCACGACGACTATTTAATTATCTTTCTATAGACGGACACTTTGATAGACTTTCGACAAAAAACAAACTGTGGTTTTTTTACGTTTTCTTTGTTGTATCGAAATTCGAATGACATATCACATGTGATTTAATACTAATATCGAAATTCGAACACTAAATATTTGTACCAAATTGACATAAACATTTTTTTTTGGTAAAGGGGATTACCTCGGTAAAATCAAAGACTATTCCCGTTTTATGCAATGGAAAACACACATTCATGGTTTTTCAACCATATATCACACATTATATTCAAATTATAGATTATAGCAGTTTATTTATGAAACTTCTATAATTACATGTGAAAATCACATATGGTAAAAATCACATGTAATTGAGATCAAGTGTGGAAAAATCACATGTGATTTATGTGTTTTATCCAACTTTGACGAATTAACTCCACTAATCTACAATTCGAAATATGATATGTTATATATGGTTCAAAAGCTATGAATGTCTAGTTTCCAAGAAAAAACGATAGAAAATTTTAAAATATTATAGAAAAAGTTATGTTCATTTTATTACAAGTTTAAATATTCGAATATCTATATCAGTGTTTCAACAACGAAAAAAAAGAATAAGAAAAAAGGACGAAAAGCGTGAAAAAAAACAAAAAAAAAATTCTTGAAACTATGTCAAAGTGTCCGTCTATAAAAAAATAATTAAATGTTCGTCGCGATGGCTTATTTTTCGTCGCTTAACTATTAACGGTTTAAAAGATATTAATTTTTTTTAAAAAAAGGAGAAAGTGGGTTTTGTTAGATAGATTAGGCCCAAGCCCGGCTTGTGGGTTGGGTCCATTAGGGTTAGGTTTATGCATTTATACTCTATGAATAGTGATCAATAATAAAGTTATACCTACGGGGTTTACATTGTCTAACATGATATCGGAGCGGGTCTGATCCTCAGACCTAGGTGGCTACGTTGAGCCGCCTTCCCTAAACCCCCGTCAAACCCTAACCCTCTCCTCAATCAAATACCAACCCCAACAACCGATTATAATAAAATAAAAAAATAAAAACAAAAAACTAAAACCCTAAATTTTCTACCGTACCATACTTTCAACCTGGATGAGAAGAGGGCGATGTGAGCATTGACGTTGCATTATGAAGACCACTCTGTTATCACAGGAGACTACTTTTGATGCTTTGATTTATTAGCGTGTTATTTTGTTTAAATTGTTTACTCTTTAATCGTTTATGTTTTGTGCAATTTTTTTTATCATGTAATGTCTTAAGACTTTGGTTTATTCTTAGTTATGATACTTTGGTTTATCCTGGTTTGGGATACTTTGGTTTATCCCGTAATTTGTGTTGGTAATTTGTGCTAAGGTCACAAATCCACACAAGTGTTGATGATTTGTGTTAAGGTCACAAATCCTCACAATCTTATATTGTTGTTCGTGCATCGGTCACGAGTCGGTTCATTTTTTTTATTAGGTTAATGTTTTGTTTTTTTTCTAAGTTTACAACTCCAGTCCGAGCTTTCACGATTTCGCCGCTCGGACTACGGGGGAGTATTCGATAGATTAGGCCCAAGCCCGGCTTATGGGTTGGGTCCATTAGGGTTAGGGTTATGCATTTATACTCTATCAATAGTGATCAATAATAAAGTTATACCCACGGGGTTTACATTGTCTAACAAGTCTGTTGTCTAATATAAGTATGTAAATGAATTTAAATCGGGTATATTTTATTAAAATACTTAAAAAAAACACATATCAACACAATTGGAAACGGAGTATCTGAAATGGCAAAATCATTCTTTTTTAATTATAAAGTACTAAATCTAAAACATGCTAAGATACTAAAAACAAAAGTTTTGAAATGACGACACCAATCACTTGGAAACTGATTATATTGAAATGCAAATAGTTTATGAAAAAAATTAACTAATGATGAATTTGAAAGACTATGCATGATAGGCAAATCCTTATATCACTGTCACTTAACTCGTTTTTGGCTTCACTAGTTAGCACATTCTTTAATTGTCCATATGTGTAAAATTCATAAAACTTGTAAATTGCGTTAATATTCTTGCAAAATTGATAATTCTTGTATATAAGTACTTGATGTGCCATGGCACAACCAAAATGCACCATATGCTTTTTTTTTGCACCTTACGGCACCTCATAGGGGTTTTTTAACCCATGGCACAACCAAAATGCACCATTCATGTGCCATAGTCATGTTATACGTCCAAATGTCCAATAGCCAAGGCCACAACGGCTGTTATGGGTAAAAACTTTTATAATTTTTTTTTGTCAGAGTTGAGTATTTTTGGTTATGTGTTTATTGGGAAATGTGTTTATGTCATAGGATTGTTTAACGTCCCATAGCCAAGGTCACAACTTCACATTTATACTCTCAACAATATTATTTTAATTAAGAGCCTTGGGTATGGTAACGTCGGATCGGGCGTTACGCTTACGTGGCACCGGCGTTGGTGGCGTTACCATACCCGGCGTTGGTGTTGCCCCACGGCGTTGGTACCGGCGTTGCTCCACCAACGCCCGTTGGTATGTATTTTCTTTTCTTTTTTTCTTTTTTTTCTTTTAAAAAGTGTGTATTTGTGCTGTGTTTGTGTGTGTGTGTGTTTTTGTGTATGTGTTTTGTGTGTGACAGTGACAAAGAAGAAAGAGGGAAGGAGGAAGAATAAAGTGTGTGTGTAGTGTGTGTGTTTTTGGCCCAACACATTTTTTTTTCTTTTTTCGTTTTTCTTTTTTTTTTAATTATAATTTATATTTTTGTTAAAAAATAAAGTTAATTTGTTTTAAAAATTGGAAAAAAGAAAAATTAGTGGGTCCTAAAAAAGTGGTGTTATTGGTGTTATGATTCCGGGAGTATTTTGGTGTGTTGGTGTTATGGTGTTAAAGCTGACGTGACGCTGATGTGTGGGTGTTAATGGTGTTACGATACCTTGTGCTCTAACAAAATATCTTAACAAAACACTCCTCAAAACATTAAACTAAAAATTTATTGCGCATGAAATAGAAGATATTGTGTGTATGATTACTTAGGAGGCGTTTGGTTTGTTGCCCATGTATCACAATTGACTATGAGTATTGGTATAAGTGAGAATCAAAGTCTCTCATCCACAAACTTATTGTTTGGATTAATAAAAAAGGTATCGTAATAAAAAAAATTCCTAACCAATAGTGGGCTCCATCTTCATCATTCAACTAGAACACTGTTAATGAACATAAAGAAAACCATAAAATTACAGATGAAACATATTTTGGTTTTTTACATCATCTTCATTATTATATTTTTGGTGTTTTGTTTTTTTATCAACACATTCTAATTTTGAATAAAACACCCAACAACAAACCATTAGACCAAATTAAAATTGACGATGATGAACACAAACTAATACAAGGTTCGAAATTCATTACGGAAAAGATGAAATGGAACATCAATCTATTAAGGTCAGCATCGGGTGGCAGATGGCAGCGACAGGCGTGAGTGGCGGCAACAATATATTATTTTTTTTACTTGAATTTTCGATTCAACGTTACGAGCTAACTAAACTTAGGGCGACTACTCTTTACGGATAGCCCAGAGTAAATGTGTCAGCAACAGTTCACAAAACGCATTGTCTCAAGACAAAATGCTACTTAAAACCCGAAGATCACCCTTGTTCACGACCAATAAAGAACTCAGGGACGGAATCTGGGGTCCAAAGACACTAGTGTTAAGTTTTGAAAATATAAATCGATTTTTTCTATATGCATTTTAAATCTACATGGTCCATCGAATTTTTTTCTAAATGCATATTAATGCACCCAATCATATTTAATTTCCCGTTAGACAGGTGATGATTTGGCAATTCCTACACTAGAGATAGATGCCAACTTATCCTAGTACCCTGCTAACTCTTAATTCAACAAGGTCGCCTAATAAAAAGATTAACATGATCTATGCTACCCTCAACACTACCAAAACTCAGGGATCACTCAATAAGCTATAAGGATATCTAATCAAACAATAAATAAACAGGAAACATGCATCATAACAATAACAAATTCATAACAAGGCCAACACTAAAAGTGCTTAGCCACTATTATATTTGAATCTGAAATGTGAGTTTCATATTATCTTATAGATTGACTACATTTGACATCAAAAGTCGATCAACATGCGTGTTTTAAATTCCATTAGGAATGGGCTGTAGCAACTTATTAGCCTTGGAAGATACCAATATTTATTAGTAAAACACGAGTAAAGTAAAAACGGTAGTTTGCAACTAGCGTTTTCTTAAATATTTGTAACGTTTTATAAGATTGTTTGTGGTTAACTAAATCTTAAATGCGGTTAGTTTATATGCATTTATCTCATGTTGTATACATCTCACGTAACCTATACTTTTTTTGTTACCTTTTAGTGCATTATGGGGTGTTTGGATCGACTTACTCAAGACAGATTATGGGCTTATTGTTGTTGGAAACAGATTAAGCTCAATCAGTGGTGTTTAGGTTGGCTTATTTAAGGCATATAATGAATTCTTATTGAATGCTTTTTAGATAAACATAATACTATTTTTTTTGGAACGGCGATTTTATAAGAAACAAAAACTAGCAAGGAGCTAGATTACAAAACAATAATATAGGGGTTTTGAGCCATTCGTTCCATCCGAACGAGGCTTTAGATCTATACTTACACCAATAAAAAGAACTAGCAATGACATTATCAATAAGCATCGACTTCGAAGGTTTTCTCTCGTCAAATAGGAGCTTGTTTCGATAGATCCAAACGTACCACCAAATGGAGTACCAAACTCCTTCGAATATCTTTTTGAGTTTGGAATCCATACGAATTGAAACAAGCCAAGACTTCCATTCTGCATATGAGTTCAAGTTTGCGTGATCCAAATTCCACCAGCTCAAAACCTTATTAGCAATGTCCCGAACCAATCCACACCTAAAGAACAAATGGTCCGTCGATTCAATAGCATTATCACAAATGGGACACGACATATCCTGAATGTCAATACCTCTACGAGAAATGTTGAACCGGGTAGGTAAAGCATCGGTCTTGATTTTCCAGGCAAGAACGTTGATTTTTATCGGGACACACTTTACCCATCTAGTTTCTTCTCCAATATTCGGAAGGCATATCTCATCGATACGTCTACGAGCAGAGGCCACCGAAAATATACCCGTACTCTCCAGATTCCAATTCCATCTGTCAGCCGAAGGCACGATAGTGACAGAACGAACCAATTCTACCAAGCTGTCGAATTGATTTTGCTCGATACCCCCTCTAGGAATTCGACGGAAGGAGCAGACCAAACTCGTGTCGCCTATCTTGGAACTAACAGTAACATCCTTTGAGGATTCAAGCGCGTATAATCTGGGAAAAATGTCTTTAAAAATGCCCCTAGTATGCCAATGATCCAACCAGAATTTGGTGGACTCCCCGTTTCCCATCTTATGAGTCAGATAATCAAAAACGTACATACCTTTTCTTTGGAGAGATCGAACTTCACTCAAAATCGAAAGCCAACATGATTTGCCAGTAGAAGTCCATTCCGAATGAATTTTACCACCCACACCGTGAATAGCCACAATAACTTTAGTCCAAAGAGAGTCTTTTTGCGAGAGAAACTTCCAAACCCACTTAATCATCAAGCCTCTATTTAACGCAAATAAGCTAGACACACCTAGCCCGCCTCGTTTTTTGTCTGTCAAAACATTGTTCCATTTAACCCAAGAAGCCTTTTTACTACCCGGATCATGGCCATTAAAGAAATGACTTCTAATAGACTCCAAGATATGAAGCACCTTTGAAGGAACTTTGAAAATAGACATGTGAAAGACTGGAATAGATCCTAAAACCGATTTCAACAAAGTTAAACGACCACCAATAGATAAAGTTTTGGATTTCCATTTGGAAAGCCGAGACTTCACTTTTTCAACTATCTCTTGCCATGCTTGAACACGTGTCATAGAACCTCCCACTCTAGTCCCAAGATAGTAGAAAGGACACTTAAGAACGAGACATCCTAACTTTGCAGCCGCTTGGATGACCTGAGCACTTTCCACATTAATCCCCATTATCTTACTTTTGTTCAAGTTAATCTTAAGGCCCGAAGCATGAAAAAAGCATTTCAAAACGTGAATCAAAGTGGAGATATTACCGTCACTCCACTCCCCTAAGAAAATAGCATCATCCGCATAGAACATATGCGAAAGACATAAAGATTGATCTAACACAATACCTTTAAACATCCCCGCGTTTACGATCCTTTGAAAAGATAAATGAAGGCTCTCCATCACGAGGATAAAGAGGAAGGGGGATAAAGGATCGCCTTGTTTCAACCCTTTATAGAATTGGAACTCATTCGTAGGACATCCATTGACAAGAATAGAACCCTTAGAAGAAGTTAGGCAACTTTGAATCCAGTTACGCCATTTACACCTGAAACCGAACTCTTTAAGAACATCATCTAAAAAATCCCATCTAATCGAATCGAAGGCCTTTTCAAAATCGACCTTAAAAATTAGAGTTTTCTTCTTCTTTTTGGTACACCACTGGAGAATCTCATTAAGAATAAACGGACCGTCTAACATTTGTCTTTCGGCGATAAATGCAGATTGCACTTCATTAACAATGTCCCCCAAAACATTAACAAGCCTGTTAGACAAAATCTTGGCAATGATCTTGTAGATACTTCCAATGAGGCTAATAGGTCTAAAGTCCTTGACCAAGTTAGCGTCCGGGACTTTTGGGATCAAAGCTATAAATGATGAGTTACAACCAGGAGGAATTTCTCCATGAATGAAGAAATGATTTACAGCCATATAAACATCGTGCTCAATAACAGGCCAAAAATGCCGATAAAAGCCAAAAGAAAACCCGTCAGGGCCCGGGGATTTGTCTGTGCCACAGCCCCAAACAGCCGTTTTAATCTCCTGTTTAGAAACTTCTCGCTCGAGGTCCTGACTTTGATCTTCAGAAATAGTTTTCGGAAATCTCATATCAATATTAGCACGCCTCTCCGAAGGTTTAGCGAATCTATCCTGAAAATGAGAAAGAAATTCTTGTTTGACATCATTAGGCTGCTCCTTCCAAACGCCATCAATCGTAATACCCCTGATGTTCATTTGATTACGTTTTTTATTCAAAATTCCGTGGAAAAAATTTGAGTTTTCATCGCCTTCGATTGACCATTTGATCTTGGCCTTTTGAGCCAAATCCATGGAATGAATATGATCAATGTTACGAAGAGCAGCCAACACCTCCATTCTTTTTTCCGCTTCTACCTCAGTACCTGTACCTTTGTCAATAACCGCATCTAACTGGTTCAACTCCTTCTTAAGATTTGCAATAGTAGAAACTGTTTCACTTTTGTTATCTTTAATCCAAATCTTGATGTGAGCTTTAAGGAATTTCAATTTACCCGCCAAGTTACGCATTCCATTAGAGTCAACAGAAGGGGCAGAATTCCAAGTTGAAGTGACGAAATCATTAAAGCCCTCGAGATGAATCCAATGGTGAAAGAATCGGAAGGGAACCGGACCATAATCATGGGCCGACTCTCGAAGAAGAATCGGTCTGTGATCGGATAAGAATCTGTCCAAAGTGATGCCGCTAATGTGAGGGAAAATATTTAGCAAATTGTTAGATACAAAAAATCTATCCAACTTGCTCATTTTGGTCGCAGACTTATGACACCAAGTGAAAGCACTACCTCCAAGATGAACTTCTTCAAGACCCGTGGAATTAATAAAAGAATTAAAAATATTCGCCCCAAGAACATTAAAATTAGTACCAAACCTGTCTGATTTGACGCGAACCTCATTGAAGTCCCCCATAATCACAACCTCTCCTTGCCACTGATTAATAACATGCGCCAAGTAGTCCCAAAGCATACGTTTATCACGCGGATCATGAGGAGCATAGACCGCAATAATCATGAGGTCAATACCGTTCAATAACCAAACACCCCTAATAATGATAAAAAAATCCGAAATAGTGAAGCTTTTTTTACAAAAAATGTTGGGATTCCAAACACACAAGATTCCACCTGAATTGCCTACCGAATTACTATGAAGATGCTCAAAAGTCGAATTACCCCAACACCGACGAACACTGAAAAGATCAATCTCCTCCATCTTTGTTTCTTGAATCGCTAGAAAATTCACCTTATTCTTCACACATAACTCCTTTGCCCAATCTTTTTTGGCCTTTTGAGCGAGGCCTTGTATATTAAGGGACAAAAAATTCATCGATCTACAATCGACGCTCCTTGAGATTCAATGATATCGGACAGATTGTTAATCACCCCATCCATGTTATAGCCCATTGTTTGGCCAACTTTCACCACTTCCTCCATAAGACACATAAATGAGCCCCCTGAACTCGGTGCCACTGATTTCTTAAAACGACCGAAACTTGCGGATTCATCTACATTTTCTTTGAGGTTGGAATTGTTAGAATCTCCATCGTCTTCGTTGAGCTTCTCCTCTTCAAAGTCATTAACAGACTTCTTATCCCCTGTATCATCATTGTCGTTATTAGGTGTAAAACCCGGTGGGAATTTGGGACTAGAATTTGTACCACTCTCCTTATGTTTTTGATCCTTTGTCTTTTTGTTAAGCAAAGGGTATAGCCCAAAAGGATCCACAGATGAGTCCTTTTTTGAACCACCTTCATTTTCAAAAACCGTATCTGGAACTTCGAACGAGTTGCTACAATCATTCTCAGATTCAAGGTTCTTCATTCCTTCTTCTAATGAATCGTCATCAGATAATTCCTCCTCATCCGAGTCCTCCACCAGGTCAGGGGTCCAACCAGGGACCTCCTTAGCACGAATCCAATACACTTTTCCACGGAAAATGATCTTGAAGTTTTCATAAATATTTGAGATGGACTTAGTGAACAAACATAATCGTTTCGAGTGGAAACAATTCCCATCAGAGTCATTAGTGTCGATTAAGTTCCCCCACCTGGTGACAATTCTTTTGAAAGTGTTCAAAGTCCATAGTTTCAATGGAACACCTTCAATTTCTACCCACACAATGCGACCATCAGGATTGATATCGAAAGAAGCTTGGCGAATTTCCGAGAACCAAGAGCTAACTCCCACATTATCGCGGAATGCCTCTTTCGATTTCATAGAGGAAAATTCTAAGAGAACCCACAATTCCCCTAAGTAACTTACATTCAAGTCCACGAAACCTTCGTTCATAAGAGCGTTCTTGAGATTGGTAAGGGACGCAAATTCTTTAATCCTACCCATTAAGGATGAAGATAAGTCTTTGGAGAGCGCACAATCTTCGTCAAGAACAATGGCAGGGGAGTCATGATCAACCGACTTATGATTTTTTACCGCATTAACATATGAATTAGAACTCCCAGAATCCCCACTATTAGGACGAGACGAATTAGCAACCTTCTTATGATCTGCCCCTTGACCCTTGTTCAAAGTAGCTCTTTGAAATCTTGCCTTATTAGCGTGAAGCTTGAATTGACCCACCCAAATTGTGCATAAATTGTTCACCAAGCGATCAACATTAAACACGTTGATAAAACGAACAAAACTAAAACTTTTACCTTCTTTCGTCCTTTTCCGAGGGATAAACGAATCAACAACATGTCCGTATTGTTTACATGATTGAAATAGCTCTTTTGCAGAAAAATTTTCCGGAAAATTTGTAACATAAATGGAGATAGAAATACGATTAACGTCGTCCTCTTTGGATCTACGACTCCCCATTAGAATCTTTGGATTGAAGGGAGATCAAGATAAAAAAGGATTGAAAAGAAAAACAGATCAGGGTTTCAATGACAGCGAGATTAAACGGAAACGGAAACGGAGTCTAATTGATTTAAAGAGGAGAATAACAAATCTAAATTACAAAAACCCAAGATGAGAAACCCGCCTAACACGCTCGATATGAGATTAATCAATCAATGATTAATCCCAATTTCAGGGGTTATAACAGGATTCAAACAAAAGGGAAGAAGGAATTTAGATTGTTAATTTGTGGAGTTTGAAAGTCATCTTTGTTAGAAGATGTTCATCAATTAGGGTTTTTGAATTGGGGGTTTGTTTGAAATTAGGGTTTTTGAATGAATCTCAATCGATTGATTTCATTTGAGATTAAATTGATCTATACCAACATATGAATCTCAAATCGTGGTATTGATTTTGAAAATCATATCCAATCGGCAGAAGAAAAATTGGTGCATAAATGTTTCAAACAAGAGCGATCAACATTAAAACACGTTGATAAAACCGAAACAAAACAAAACTTTACCTTCTTTCGTCCTTTTTCCGAGGGATAATAAAACGAATCAAACAACATGTCCGAAATTGTTTACAAGATTGAAATAGCTCTTATTATCTTTTTGCAAAAAAAAATACCCCGAAAAATTTGTAAACATAAATGGAGATTGAAATAAACGATTAACGTCTTCCTCTTTGGATCAAAAACGACTACCCCATTCAATGGAGAACCATGATAAAAAAGAGATTGAAAAGAAAAAACATATTCAGGTATTCAATGACAAATTATAGCGAGATAAAAAACGGAAACCGGAAACGAGACTAATTGATTTAAAGAGGCATAATTACAAATCTAAATATAACAAAAAAACCCATATTAAAACGAAGGCAAAAAGACAACAGGCCAATGTCTGACTGAACAGCATCAATACGAATAACGCTGTTCATGATTTAGGAGGGAGTCTTGGCAACTGACATAAAGTGCAGTTCTAAAGATCATCTCCAATCAAGAACTACTGTCTAAACAGTGGCTTTTTGGCGGTCATGATGATCAATGAGCATTAACTTGCTAAAAGAATGGTACAAGACATCTGATTGCTAAAGAAGAGACGCGACGAGAATTTACTGCATCTCTCTAGATTTCAGGACAAGAGTAATATAGCCTGTGATGAGACCTATGCACATAAAAAGTTATTACACAAACAGGCTTATCATGAGTAATTTTGATGAACACACTCGAAGCTCAACACACTCATTTAGATACTACCCAGTCTGTCGCACCTATGAAGCATAGTGAGTGTAAGTATTATAGCAGATGAAAATGAATTCTCAAAGGATAACTAGTAGAGTGAGATACACAAATATCAGATCACCGCTGTTTGCAAGATTAGGCAGATCTCTAACACATCTCTGGGAGGGATAGGAAGTCTCCTAACTAAAAGACGCTTGAGAGCAGATTTTTGCGAATCTAACGACTGGGGAGGGTGGGAGAATTCCAAGTGTGATCTGCTCCATCACCCAACTGATACGGACTCCAAAGTCTTCTGTCCCTTATGCACACGCAACAACAACCATCTGCTGAATTATCTCACCACCTCTTACTACAGGCAAGCAACCAGACTCGAATTTTCATCAGCAACACCTATTGTTCCATTCAGCTGAGCTAAGCAACTTCATTCCAATGGTCCCAATTTATAAGGAGAAAGTCTCTTACGGAGCCATGCAAGAATGTCCATCTCACTGAGTTAGAGTTGTGACTACTGATGATACGTCCTTCATTAGTAGTATGATCTACTCTCTATGAATCTATGCGTGTAAGCGGAGTTTCCCTCATCTAGAAACATCAGGAGGTCTCTTAAAAGACCTGGTGCAGATTTGGAACAAGCTAGTTCAAAGAAGTCCAAACCAACTGAAGCTCCAAAGTCTTCTGTTCCTGATGAATCACAACAACCATCTGCTGAAGTTCCACCTACTGCTACTCAACAACCATCTGAATTTTCATCACAACCTACTGTTCCATCTGCTGAGCCAAGAACCCATTCCTATGGTACCAGGAGAAAGTCTCTTGGAGCCAGGAAGAAGTCCTCTACTGAGTTGGATTTGACTGCTGATGATAGGTCCTTCATTAGAGTTCTCTCTGATGATTCTGATGACTCTAATGATGATGATGACCCTCCTATTTTTTGGCCTGCATTTGCTGCTTGGGAGGTGGTACCTACTGGACTGGGAGATGTCAATGCTTTGTACTTCATGGATAAGTCTTCCAAGTACTTTACTCATCTCAGGGAAATTCTTCATTTGGTTGATAGGAAAGATTTGTTTAAGCTCTATGGAATGGTAGTTCAGTACTATGAAGAGCATCCTCTAGCTGGTTCTGGTATGATCCTATGGGGTGATCTACAAGTCTTGTTTGAATCTCATGAAGGTGGTACTGGTGCTGGTGTTTGGGCAGATCAACAGCAATGGGTTATCAGGAGTTGGAGGTTATTTCCATTTTCAGGTGTTCATGTGTTGGAGACAATTTCTGGCAAGATTCTGTATATGCTTGCAGACACTCCTTATCCTCTTTCAGCTCAACTCATGAAGAAGATGTTGAAGCATAAATTGGAGGTTGAAATTGATGGGATTGGGAATGATCTGACTTATGCTGAGCAGCTGATTCAGTTCATCAAGAATCAGGTTGCTGCTAGTACTCCTTCTGCATGATACTGGTATCTTGTTACTCTCTTGTATATACTCTATCTTTTGTTATGTTATGTTTAGTCTTTTGGTTTTTCATCTATCTTTTGTGAAGCTTGTTGTAAATGGTTTTTGCTTATTGGTAAATCTTGGTTTTTGGTATACTCTTTTGGGACTAGATCACTTGGTTTGTAAACTGTAGATGAGCAACTTGGTTTTCAGGCTTATCTTTGTATTTCAGTGATCTACTTTGATAAACTGGTTTTATGGCAAAATCTTTAAAGGAAAATATTTTTTTGGTGCAACACACTATGGCTCTCAATTGCCAGGCCTTTATGGCTAGAATTAATTGAATTTTGGTTCTCAATTACCAGGCCATCAGGCTAGAATCAATTGAGGTATGGTTTCAATTCCCAGGTCTATGACCAGAATGAATTGATATAGCTTTAATGATTTGCTTAAAATCATAGAGTCCCTCAACTGACTGATGTTTCAAGTACCAATGAGTTGAGATGGTTTGCAATCCACCATGGGAGTAACCCTTTCTGGGTCCCAAGGATTGTCTAGCCCACAAGCAAACGGCTATGTGGTAAAGGCTTCTAAAATCCGTTTATGGCTGTGATGATTTGCCAAAAATCATTAGGGTAATCCAATTCACCACTGATTCATGTTCCAAGAATTGGACTGGTTTTTAACTCACCAGGGTGATGCCATGATTCCACCAAAGAGTTAGCTAGCCCAAGAGTTAATGGCTACTTGGTAAAGGCTACATCAAATCCATTAATTTTCTATGATTCACCTCTTCCAGGAGTTAACACACCATGGGATGTGATGAGAATAGTTGTAACCCTGAATTGATGGTTTTCATGTTGCTGATTCAGAGATTTTGGAGGTTGCTGCTTTTGGAATTCATGCTGATAATTGTCATATGGTGCTGCAACGATTTCTGATTCAAGAAGTATGGAGATGGTTTCATGATGTTGTTGTTCAATCCTCTGGAGTTACAATGACAGATCTATCTAGGAAACTTGAAGTTAACTTTGTCAAATTCAAGTTTAGGGGAGGATTGTTAGGAATTATTGATTTTGTACCAAGTATAGTTCCTGCTGGCAGGTATGTGATTTTATGGTATGCTTTAGACCCAATTATGAGATTGTTTCCGCATAAGTAGCTATTGTCGAAGTCCCTTATTTCATGATCCATTATCGCCTTGTGAGGTGAACACTATTGCATTAAATAGAATTATTGGGGGTTGACAACCCCGTATCGGAGGTATGAAATCCTGGTGAACACCCTGTCAAAATGGTGTCTTTGTAGTTAGAAGTAGTAGGTATATAACCAATAATACTTGTTCTGAGGCAAATTGGCCATATGAAAGATATATGTTTGTTAACGTTCGATGTCATGAGGCTTTAAGGTTTTAAAAGAAAAAAGAGATGTTTATACATTTGTATTTCTTTGCAATGTTTTCCCGAGAACTAATTATGTGTTCAAAGATTATTTCTTATGGATTATTTTAAACTCTATGAATTTCACTTAACAATTTTGTTGACGTTTTAAACATGTTTTATCCCAGGTAACCAAGGATGAAGGCAACGATGGCGTGGAGGTGTCGTGTGTGTGATGATTTGGTGAAAGACTACTTATGTGTTTCTTGTCTTTAAAAAACAACGTCTTAAGGCGTTTTAAAACAATGTCTTTAAATTTGAAACAATAGTCTTTCAAATGTTGTAATGGTTGTGGTTACGATTCCTGTAGGGACCTAAACGCACTTTTCTCTGATCAATAATGGAACACATGTTTGTAAAACATCTCATTTGGGCCGTTTTCTATTATCTTGGTGTATTGTGCTATTTAGTAACACCCAATTGCAGTTTCCGTTATGCAATCCAAAAAAGAGGGTGTTAGATAGTGGTATCAAGAGCTTAAGGTTATATAGAACTAGGTCGAGTCTTTTTGAAAACCTAAACTATAATGCTTCTACACGCACGCCAAGACTCTTCGTTGCCATTGGTTACATATAGAAAGGGAAGGAATATTTATGCATGTGTTGTGTGCATAAATTGTTATGTATTGGTATATTTATGCATGTGTTGTATGTATAAATTGTTATGTATTGGTATATTTATGCATGTGTTGTATGCATAAATTGTTATGTATTGATGTATTTATGCATGTGTTGTATGCATAAATTGTTATGTATTGGTATATTTATGCATGTGTTGTATGCATAGATTGATATGTAATCATATAGTAATAATTATTATATATGTTTGGAGTATATTTGAGGTATATATGAATGAGAATGTCACATAATTATGAATTTTTCTTGTTTCGCATTTGCGAACCGTTATATTGGATAATAGCATTCTTTTGGAATCACTATTGAATAAGTATTATATGGATATTTCTTATATTATCATGGGAACGTAATTCTCGTTCCGATCATGTGGATGGATGTTACCCGTAGTTAAGCCGAATCACCCTGATGTTATTCATGTTATTTCCCGAGCCTGTCTTAATGGATGATGACGAGGACCGGAAGAGGAAGAATTTTGAGGAAGAAGAACCTAAAGAAGATGATGATATGGAAGTAGACATTGGAGGAAGGATCAAAATGAGCCAGAGCTGAATCATTCCTTATGAACATTGTGGGATCCTCTTAACCATTCGACACCCGCTTCTGAGTCAGAGCTTGAGGATGTAATTAAGGTTGAGGACATGGTTGAGCCCGAGGATGAGACTGTTCCTGCTAGCGTCCATGAGGTAGGTGAGTCGTCTACTGCCCTTTTTCTTCAAGAGGACAGTAATGGTCTGTTGCTTGTTCTTATGAGGAGGGACATTAACTCTCTTTTTGTTCGGGTGACTTCTCTTTCAAGACGACTATGTTGGTCGCGAGACGGCGCATGCATTGGTCGAAAAGAAAGGAAAAGCAAAGGACGAGTATTATGGTAAGTTGATTTTGAATTTGGGTAATGAAGTACGATCTAGTATGGAAGAAGGAATGGCTACAATGGAAATTCTAGTTAGAAAGCTTGGTAATGCTGAAGAAAAGCCGAGAGTGTAAGAAGTTTAAAGAGAACTGAAGAAGCTAAGGTTTAAAACACAATCTTCGTTATGCAGAACGAACGATGTCAAGAGAGATCTCTATTGGGACTAGAGTTCATGCTAATGTGTCTATCGTCGAGAGATGATTCGTAGGGGATTTGTGTTTAAAGAAAGACCGAATAAAGCTATCGATGTTATGGTTGAAGATGAGAAGAGTCCATGATTGACATCAAATAAACGTCTATTTTATAGAATTATTTTTCCCAAGTTTATTAATCCAATTTTGTATAGTTTTAATTGAAAAGGAATTGGTTAGTTAATGTTTATATTTGAGAATTTCAGTAATTATGGAGTACTTGGTGAATATTAGCAAAAGGCGCGCATTCTGGAGCTTAAACGAGATTTTTTGAAAGATTAAATGATTCTGAACATCCAATTCGCGTATCATTAAGGAAAAGATACGGCGCAAGTCCATGCCTGCACTCACCAAAGACCACAAAAGGAATGAAGTCAATACGCCGTATCCAGAAGACCTCAATACGCCATTATCGAGATGATAGTATGTGATTATTCTAGAAAGAATATCAAAACGTTAGGTCCCACTCCATGAAAACTACACAATACGCCATATCAATGCCTTGATACGCCGTAATCGGAGAACCGACTCCAGACAGTCTAAAATAGAAAATTCAAAATGGGTTTAAGTGTGATAAAATCAATATTCTCGAGACCTAAACTATGAAAATTGATTTTTCAAGGACGAAAAAGTGCTTTTGGCTTGGCTTTATACATCTTTATATGTATGGGAATAAGGGTGAACGAAATTTTTATGCTTATGGTATAATATTATCGATAACTTGAGTTTTCACGAAAAGATTTTGAGTTTCCGGGGTTCCGTTTGGTCAAAAACGCGAAAAACGCAATTTAAAGGATAAAGCCTTAAAATTAATATCGGAAGTGATTAAAAATCACGAAACACTCAGGAAAGTTAATATAACACATATAATGCCTAAAATAATTTATAACCGATGCCGGAACGCGTCCGGTGACGTTTCTCAGTTTTTACGCAGTTTAGTTCCTCGGTAAATTGCCAAATTTAAACGTAACGAATAAAATTTAAAGTAGATGACCGGAGTGGGTCGGAATACTAACCAGGAATTTATGGGGTGTGACATTGTCCTTCTAAGTCTGTGTCTAGGATAGGCTTCGGGCTTAACTAGTTAATTAGATATTGCCAATGGTTTATTGATCGTGTTGACTAGCAAGTGACCTAGATAATTCAACAAGTAACGTTCTGATTCCATTGGATAGTTGAACAAGTGGACTACTAGTGTATAAATTGCCATTAAGCGGTAAGTGGGTAAAATCTTTATGAGTTAGGGTTTAACAAGATCACCATTGCTTTAATCCTTAAGATAGATTATAATCAACAAATAAGGATGCTTTATGCGGATGCTTTAATTGTGACAGAATTAATGTGTCTAGGTCTTAAGATGATGTAACGCCTAAGTCTTAAGAATGATATGCCACCTCGAGAGAAGAAATCATTGCACTTAATAAACAAACCAACTTTCTAATCGGATTAATAATGGTTAATACAGTTTTCTTATATAAGGTTCGACCACTCTTTTATCTTTTGTTAATTAGCTTGCGTGGGTAAAAGTGCCTTGAATTGATTGTAGTCACCAACCAAACCATGCCAGTCTCTCAGGCTGAAACCCCCTTTTTCCGTTAGAATTAGGATTTAGACTGACATAGGTTTAACATGGGTTTAGAACAGAATAGAATTAACATAAAATAGATAACCAAGATATTAATTAAATTAATATATTTAACCTCGCTTCAAGTGTTCGACACCCTACTTACCACGAAACTACTACCGATTGGGTACACTGCCCGTTAAAGTTTGTTTTTTATTCAGTCGGCAAAATATAAATTTAAAACTTGAATCAATAAAATATACACCACACAACGACACATCAGTTAGCAAGCTCTAAGATCTTACAGGATTAAGTGATCCGAAACTGAAAGCCATCGCATGTCCATATCTTACACTTTTACCACCTACTCTTGGTTACAAAGTCATCGCATGTCCATATCTCACACTTTTACCAACTAAAAGTTTAGACTTTTGTGAAAAACTAGAAGGGGTGGTTGAATAGTTTTACCAATTTAATTTATGTTTCAAAAAATATATAGATCAATTTTATGTGAACATTAATGATATTGATTTGTAAACTATATATGCAATCAAACAAATAAAAAGATAAGTAAAGTAAAGACAAAGTAGGAAGAGATAGAAGCGTGACACAAGTATTTTTAGTGGTTCGGCTACAAGTACACCTTCCTTACCCTACTCCACTCTTCAAGTACCCAACTCGAGAGTTCGTAAACACTAGTCCACAATCTCCTTGTTCGGCGGAGAAGCCTCACAATGTCACTTACACTTTATCCGGTACAAAGCTAAATACCGAGTTCTAACAACGGTAGAACCAACCTTACGTCGCTTACACTTTTTCCGATACAAAGCCAAATACGGGGTTCTAACAAAGGTAGAACCAACCCAATGCTATCTATACTTTATGTTACTTGTATAATGTGTAGTTTTGTAAAAATAATTCTATGCAAAAAAACCTTGAGCTTATTGAAATGCATGAAGTTTGATGTATGATGATTGTGATAAGTTAGAAAACTAATTGTTTAAAACTAATATAATTTATTTTCTACTTATAATGATTTTATGATTGTCATCGACAAAACATAGAAAGATCGTAAAATATAAATAAAAGCTTTGACTAAATGTCACTCCATTTGATTAATCGTTCTCAAGAGTAGTGAATTTATTGAAAGAAGACAACTAAGAGAATTGGAATGAAAGCTTTGATTGAAAATGATTTGACAGAAATAAGAAAGAACAAAGACGAGGCTGCTTAAGAGAAAGAAGATATGCCAACCTTGTTACTTTCATATGAATTCTTTTACCTTCTCTAAGGTGCAATGCTAGTAACTTAGTTTCTTGTAGTTTTCTAGATTCACTAAGCTCGAAAACGGATCCTCGCCTAGCCTATGATTCCTAAGTGGAATGAACCCGCTAAAGGAATTTACCTTTTCTTAGTTCAAAGTGATTAAGTTCTCTAAATAATTTGTTACATATGTCTTTAGCCTTTTTCGTAGACTCTAATGTGTGTCACGCCTAATATTATGACTAGACAGGCTATAGTCAAAGCTTACACCCTTTAGGTGTAAGGGTCTAAGATCAAACACCTAATGCTAAAAAGTTGCTACTTATTATCATGGCTAACTCTCCTACCCTTGTTTTATACTAAAGGTCACCTAATACGCATAGGATTAACAATCAATAAGGATGGGTAATTTAGTGATCAATAGTGGATGCTAGGGTTCAGCTAGTAACTTACTACCTAGTATTCACACAGCCTCATTCTAAAACCTAGATAGGAAAGCAAGGGTCCTTAAACACACAACACAAATTATCCAAGAAATAAAATTATTAACAATAAGAGAAGAGAAAACATAGTAATCATAAAAAAGAAAGCACAAAGGTGCTAGTTTATGTTTGGATTCTCAATAACAAATGAAACAAGCTTGGGTATCAAGTTCATGATATCAAAATAACCAAATCGAAGTAGACTAGTAATTTAGTCGAACATGATTTTTCCTTCTTGTTGTTCTACAGCCTTTTGTGGTGAGAGTGGGTTTTTCTCCAAACCCTAGTTGGGCTCTAGGAACAAAGAAGGGCCTTTTCCAAGCTGAAGTCGTGGTTATTTATAATTTTGTTGAAATCGACTTAACTACGGCGTAGTTGTAAGTGAGTAACCACGACGTAGTTCTTTGATGTAGGCAAGCACACTTTTGTCTTTTTAGCTACGGTGTAGTTAGAACGGGGGAGCTACGCCGTAGCTATATGGTGGCAAAACTTGGTAACTACGGCTTTGTAAAACTACGTCGCAGTTAGCTCGACGTAGCTACGCTATAGCTGAGTTTAAAACTTGCTCCTTTTGTTCTTTTTGCCATGCTTAGACCCTATATATCGTCATACTTGCCTTTCAGTCCTGTATTGATAAAATAAAGTGATTTAGTACCAAACTATATGAAAAGACAACAATAGTAAGCTAAAAACACAGGAATATTGATAAGAAATATATAAACTATTTGATGTTATCACCTAATAATCTCAATAATCTCTCATTTCTAACTCCCTTCCCCCACTTGAGATGTACAATGCCCTCATTGTACAAATACAAAATTAAATAAAGAGGAAAGATAGAAATGACACGAGTTTATAAGTACTACTCGTTCACATACATCAAAACAGATACGTCTAATCAACACCAGCTCGACAAGGCAGAAATACTTATAACTATACTAAACGAAATATAAGCTGATTTATATTTACTATAAGCTATAACAAAATAATACTAATAAACACTTTCTTTCATGCGGTTTTTTTCACTTTCTCACTCTTTTTTTATGCCAGACAATGATACAAATGAAATAAAGATTACAGACACATATATACAAAAGCATCCCCTACTTGAGATCAACTATCTTTTAAACCTAACTTTCTTCAAATACCCTCTATCATGACCCGCGACTTTCACTAGGGAAGCCAAAATTAACTAGAAACTCACCGACTATAGACTTACAGAAACTACATGGTAGGCTAGTTGATTGGTGTAATGAAACAAACATATAATAACAAAAAGAAAGAAAAGGCTCAGAAGGTTGTACTAGGGGTATCTTACACTTATAACGAGTGTAACAAAGAGTTTCACAGTGAGATTGACTAATCAATGTGAAAAGTCAATATACACAAATACATAGCATAAACAGATAGGCTATTTGGGGTTAATCCAGAAATTTTCTTTTCATCCTAGCTACACCGATTACACTAAGTTACCTTGGTGCAATGCTAATTTTGTTGGTTTCGAAAAGATATACCAAGCCAAGTGATAAAGTCTACTACAGCCACCGACATACTCATTTTTATTGAATTTATGTATAAGGGGAAAACAGAAAGGCTTATCCTCACACAATGGTATATAAAAGATAGGTGTGCTCAGTTAAGATTAAACTAGTTAAGTAATGAAAAACATGTAAAAAAATTTAGAGATGAAAACATCTTTCATTATAAACTAGAAAATAAAGGCAAGTATAATCAAGTGGTTGTCTATTTCTAATCCTTCCCCCTACTTGAATCAAACTAAGCATATAAAATAAAAGAAGAGTAGAATTATAACGGGAAACTCCCCTGGATTTGTTCGGTTATGGAACAGGAATATGTACATGTAATAAGCTATGCCCAAGGTGTGCTTCCTACGAGCAGCAACATCCTAAAACACTCAATTTCTCTATTTATCAACTTCGGTATAGCATTCAACTAATCAGAAATTAACGTGCTTCCTTGCAGCTTTCAATCATCCACAACTTGTGTAACTACAAGAAAACTAATACCAAAATCATAAATCCAGATAAAGCAAGATAACACAAAATGTACAAGATAACGTTCAATAAATAAAAATAAAACCTAACTCACTTTCGTAGGAATCACGGTTGCATTTAGCGTATGCAACAAGCCTTTTAAACCCCTCGGTATCTTGAGTGGACGAGTGAAGTCTCGTGAGGGTTTCCAGAGAACACTCCCACAAAGTTCAAAACTAGTTTACAAGGCTTTAAAAATGTTTTGAAATTGTTTCTGAAAAAAATTTGATATAGGGGACAGTTACGGCATAACTAGCCCGATCCAGTTACGCCATAGTTAAGTTGAAGTGGGCGAAGGTAAAAACTGGTTAACTAGTTACGGCGTAACCTGGAGTACCAGTTACGTCGTAGTTACCTACTAATGTCGCTTTCTCGAATTTTCAAATTTCCTACATGTATAGAGGAGTTATCAGCCCTCCCCTCGTCCTTTCCCAGATGTAGTAACCTGCAAAAATTATTAACAAAACACACCAAGCCAAAAATAAACCTAGAACTAAATAGTTCAAAAATCTAACAAAACAAAAATAGAAGATCAGATTGTCTCCCGATTAGCATTTTTCTCTATTAACGAGTCTTTAAGTTAGACTCAAGTCACCAATGCTCCTCTTCAGCTTGGTGAATAATCCCACCAATATTTCCTTGACCAGTTCCTTTTTCTTAATCTACATACTATCACAACTCGTGCATTAAATGTGTAACAATAATAAAAATGAGCAACAAAATAGCAAGAGCACACATCACATAGCGAATACTTGGCTTAACATGGATACCAAATGAATTAAATCACAAATGTCTTTAATCTCAATATTTAGATGCAGATGGTATAAAATAATATTTTTAAGGTTCAAGTAATGCTTTCAAAGCTCATTTCTCAAGTTATGAATAAATCCCGAACAACTCTCATAGAAAATATTTACTCAAGACTCACACAAGACACAGAAAATAACTCTCCCACCAAACACACCAATTATTTTTGGTGTCTCAGACCTGGTTACGCCTTAGCAAGCTCTACCAAGTTACGACGTAATTATGTCTGGGATGAATTTTTGTTTTATCTATAAGACACACAAACAAACATGTACGAAAAACAAACAAGCACACACAAACATACAAAAAGAAAAACAGATAATCAAGAAACACAAGCACACACAAACATATAATAAAATAAAACACAAATTTCAATCAAACAACCAGAAACTACCAAAACTGTTTCTCGGTAGCGGCGCAAAAAACTTGATGCGTATTTTTATTTAAATTAATAAACCAATTTTTAAATTTATAAAACTCGTACCATATGATCTACAACGCACTAATGGGTAGTGTACCCGATCGCATGCAGTATACCTAAAGTAAGTCTGTGTGTCGACCCTAAGAATGGTGTGTATCTCTAGTTGTCTTAATTGAAATGACAATCTACCTAAGAAAGCAGTAAAAGACCACATTGTGTTTTAACTTCAATTGATTACATTTAATTTACCTAACTTATCTAAGGGAATTGGTATAGTGGCAAACAACTAAAAAGATGAACACATTTACTTAACTAATAATCCTAAGTTTTATTATTATGATCTCAAGTGCAATGCCTTATCACAATCTTAAAGGAGGCGTCTAAAGTTGTTAGGCTCAACACCGCATCCCCGCCTAACCTATGATTCCTGAGTGGAATGGACTCGCAAACAGAATTAACCTAGTCTTAGTTCAAAGTAATTAAGATCTCCAATTAATCTGAGAGATATGCCTTAGTGCTTCCTATTGACTCTTGTGTGTTTCATGCCTAATACTACAACTAGACATGTCATAGTAGAAGCTTACACCTAAAGAGGTGTAAGGGTCAATGAGACAAACACTTCACGTTAACAAGTTGCTACCTATTAACATAGCTCGCACTCCTAACTAGGTATTAAAAGCCGTCGAATGGGGATAGGACGAACAACTACTAAGGATTGGTCATCCTGTAGTTAATAGTGGATGCTAGGATTCAGATGATCACTTACTACCTAATACATACACAGCCTTATATCAATAACTAGTAGTGAATTCAAGGGTCTATAGGCATACTACACATATTAACAAATAAAAATGTAATAAAGACTTTTAAGATCATAAACAATTAAACAAAAAGATAATTAATTAAATACATGCCAAAGAACAAATAAATAAGAAAAATAATCAATAACATAACATAATTAGTTAAAAGAAGAATCAATTAAAATATATGAAATAGAGAAATTGAATCAAACTTGATTAATTAAAATTGTAGGATATCAAACATACAATCTAAGATGACTAAATGAGAATGAAATTCTAGAGAGAGAAAGAGGAGGTTGGAACACCTAGTGAGAGAAAGAAAATGTATTATGCAAATGAACTAACAACCCTCTCCAAGGCATGGAGAGGGTATTTCTACCCTTACATGAGGCGTGGTTAACATAAGGGGTATCTTGTGTTAACCCTGTTAGCTTATCTAAGTTTCAAATATTATACTACGAGCTACTTAACAAATATTGAAAGTGACCGAGACTTTTTCGTATTCCTAACAATCTCCCCTAAGGGAGGTCACTCCAATTTACAAAAACTTAAGCTTGCATTCTATGAATGTCTTCAGTCTTTGCTCGTAGTCTTGATTTCATTGATCTTTATCTTGTAAATGTGAGGTAGTGATCTATAGACTTTTAGGCTTGAGCTTGTTTCTTTAGCTTGACTTGTATGTGCTCTTGAGCTTCTTGATATCATCAACCAAGCATAATCTCTTTTCACCATAATTTTTGCCTTTGTGTGAGCTTGTGACTTTCAGACTGACATGCTCATACCTTTCTTTAGCTTGAAAGCTTGTATATTCATCTTTCTTGAAATTTTTTAACTTTAATACTTTGTCACTTCAAGGAAGACGTGCGGTATCAGAATAGCGGAGTCTTTTGAAACATGTACTTGAGCTTTCATAATGTCTTTACATATGTCGATCGGGTATGAGCATGTGGTATTGACTTTGACTCATCGAGACTGATGCTTCACCACCATAGGATTGATTTGCAACTAAACACTTAGCAATATAGCTTGTGAACGAATATGGCTTTGTCATTCGACCGTGTTTGGTTAGTCAACCTTCAGTTTTGTGAGTACCGACATGTGATCAAGTAGATTTATCTTTAAAGATGAATCTCCTTGACAGGATTTCCAGCTGGTAGTATTGACTTCTCCAATATGTGAGTATTAGATTCATTGTACTTAGCTTGTTCTCAAACCAGAACGTCTCAAAGCAGACAACACGGTAAGAGTGAATTGGTAAGTTACTATCTTCCCGATTGAGTCGTCAATTCGTGTTCAGCTTTCCTATGTCCATATACCCTTGTGAGGCTTCCCATGGATATAAGATTAAAAATTGATTTAGGAAAATTAGTTGGTGTGTTAAGATGCAAACGATTTTATACCACACCAACATTTTTATCTTTTACAAAATTCATTCGTCAATTCATAAGCTGGACTGAACCGATATTCAGTATCTCAAGTTTGATCCATGTAGGATCTTACAAGTCACCTACCGCAGATCTTGTTTAATGTTGGCTCTAGAAGGATTTCCATCGTCACTGTGAATACTTAAGTATCACTTTGATGTTCCGGCAATATCACAAGGATAATGCGTAGGACTCTTAAGGTATTTCTTGTATTCACAGTGTATGAATAACAAATATATTAGAATAGTGTCCTAGTAAGATTTATGGATGATCTCTTTATGGCTCCAGACTCGATAGTGTACTTTGGTTTTAGTAATCGAAGGCTGGAGCAGACTGCCACCTTTTCAATACCAACTAACTCGAAGTGAGAGAGTCGATAGAAATGTGTTTAATCTCCGTGAGAAATGAAACAAGTGTCTTTTAAGAGACCTTGAGTGGCTAGGGAGGGTTGTGCATTACATCATTGGGTCCATGATAACTATCTTCAATACCAGACAACAACTTAGTGTTTCTAAAAGCATATGTATTGACCCGGTTTCTGCCTAAGTGTAAGGAGGGCTTCTTTCTTTTCACATTTTATCTTTACATTTCTTTTTAATTCTTCAACCCCTTCAATGCTTACCAAGATATCATAACTAATACTTTGTTGGGTTTGTTCCAGTGCTAGATCTGTCTTAGTCGACATTATTCCCTTTTTTTTACTTTACTTCTTTTAATATCATACCTAAGGACTTTCTAATCTAACTATTTGAATGTCCCTAGGTAGATCTCTCCGGTTCTGGTTGGATCATGGGAACGAATACCTAATCTTAACCACCTTATAAACTCCAATTAATTACATGATCGGTCTTTGGGTACTGTTCTCTACGCCTTAAAACCATTGGAAAACTTAATCAGGGTACTTGTGACATAAGTCAAAATATTTGTACCTCGATTGTTTTGCCTTTTCATAGGTGCTCCCCCTCAACATGTGCATCAATATTTAAAAATGTTTAGCACATGAAGGGTGAAGCTCGCACTTGAGTCCTTAAGATCACATCTTTAGCCATATATTTTAATCACATTTTATCCCCTTATTAAAAAATGTCAAATCTTTTGATATTTTGGATATCAATTGATTCAAATATGTTTAAACACTATTTGGGGAGAGAAATGTTCTGATTATTAACAAGCCTTATTAAGAACATTTTAATGCTCCCCCTCAATTTATGAGGGTATTATATATAGTGTTAATTACGTTAATTTAAAAGATTTTGAATTTATTGAAAAATTCTAGAAAATTCATACTCAACCACTATGTATACTTGCCTATTTTTATAAGTCTATACTACATATTCACATTATTCACAAGATAAGATTTGAGATTGGACATGACAATCATTCAGTATGTGTCATCAGTCTGTAGTCCATCTTGAGTTCCCTAGCACTAACTAATCTTTCTAGATTCCTAATGATCCGCCTTTCAAGCATCTTCTTATCAATCAATTCCACCAAAAGACCCAACCTTCTTTTATCCACAACTGTCCATTTTCTCCTTGGCATGTCATCATTGTATTCGAGTCAAAAATCAAGCAACCGATGGTGAAGTTCATCACGAACAGTCTTGAGTATCCCATCCGAGAACTTGTACAGCTCATCAGCCCGCATCACTCTTTCCTGTTTGTTCAAGTCTTCATAGTTTACTCCTAGAGGGTCAAATGATGGAGTTTACATTTCTTTAAATTCGATTCCTAGAAAGGTCTTCTGAGGTTTGGTGATATAAAGATTCTTTTGGTAACTCTCTAAACCAAGCTGAACATCCTCAACACGTCTTTTGATGATAAGACTTCTTGTGAACATACGAAGAGCCACAATAAAGTCAACAATATCACTGCCTTCAAGTTGGAATTACTTGTGTTGAACAGCAAGAAGAAGCATGTATTCAATGTTGTTCAAGTGTAGATCAACAAAGTCACCTTATTTAAACTTGTATAGTTGTCGATCAGCTCTTCTCACCATAATCTCATCTAAGTGACCATAACCATGCAATCTCTTGACTTTCATAGTGACCACACTGAGAATCTTCTGAGTTGAGTAGCCTTTACGCTTAGAAAATTTGTTTATCTGAGATCTATACCACAGTTGACGCTTGGTTCCCCAGTGTTTGATTCCCTTTAACGCATCTTTGTTATACCCCACTTTGGTAGAACTCCAAAGCGTAGGGATCATATCTTCAATTCCAACTATCTCATACCGTGCTGCTTTTGTCTTCGTGATAGACATAGTGTACTTCTTTTCCGGATCTGAAGATTTCAGAAAATTCGAATCGTTGTTGAAGAAGTATTCTACAGCAATGGTTAAATGACCTGGACGACCTTTCAAGGGAAGAGGTTTGGTCAAGTCAAAGGGGTAACGATCTCCTTCTGGATTGTTCCAATTAAGTTTGTCTGTCAATGCTTTCAAACACTCTTCCATGTTGTACTCAAGTTCAATGATGCTTTTGCATGTGCCTTTCAATAGCTCATAGACTGGTCTTACTAAGTGTGCTTGAGTAAGATTGTCTATCTTGAGTCGATTACTTGGAGAAATCAATTGGAGTAGACAAAAGTTCATCAAATGTGAGAGGATCTTTTGCAGCAGACACCATGTTATTGAACCAAGGCTGTTTAGATTGATCATCTACAACTTGACGCTTGTTCCATTCTAGATCAGGAATAGGAGGCCTTGGAGCTTGTTTGAACTAATCTTTCTTTGGAGCTTTGTCCTTAGTTTGAGTTGAGTCATCAGGTGGTTGATCAGCATCATTAGCCATATCATCAACAATTTGTTTAATATCATTAGAGGTCATCTCAAAAACTGGTTCTGCAACTAGTTCTTCTATAGTCACATATTTGCCAGATTTAAAGGTTTTGGCAGGAGATTTACCTTTAGATGATTCTTTGGAGGTAGATGATTTCTTTGATGGCTCAGACTCTTTGGTTCTACTTCTCTTAGTCTTCTTACACCGGTTTGGTCCAGCTGAAGGGTCTTCGTCATCACGATCTCATTTTCTTTGAGTTTTCTCTAGATCCGCTTGACCACGTGTAATAGCATCATCAAGACTCAATGAACTGAATAAAGATTCAAATATGGCTTGGTGCTTGTCATGAGTCAGATAGGAGCAGCTTTTGTCTATCTTTTTAAAGGGAATTGATTGAAGAAGTTTTAAGTATATATAATATATCAAAGTATTTATAGAAATTTACAAATAATCCTTGAGGACAAAGATTAAATGCAATTTAAACACAAAAATATATAATATAATACGTTTAACCGGTAAGTGATTACCGGGTCGTATCCCAAAGAAATGTGAATTGATACCCTCGATTCAGTTTGGACAATGTTATGAATGATTTTCAACTTTTTGATTGATTTTCTATAACTAAAAACAATTAAAACAATTAAATGCAAGTAGAATAACTAAACACGCGGACGAAAAACGGAAATGACAAAATAAACCCTAATTAGCACTTTTACCTAGAATTTGAATTAATAATCTAATTCTATGAGTAAAAATAAAGAGATTTGCAAAATTTGAAAACTTAACGATAATATTTGAAAGAAATCACAAAAACGAATGACGGGAATCGAAAACCGAGCCTTAAAAGCTAAAATGCTCAAAAATAAACTTACGAGAGTCAAACTAATTTTCCTATGTTCTAAATGATAAAATAAAATTCTCTAACAAAAATTTATATTTTTTTGATAATTTTTCTATTTTTAATGATTTTTTAAAGTTTTTAATGAAAATAAATGTTTAAAAATACTAAGCGAACTATAAAAATTCTAGAAAAATTACAGAAAATAGCTTATACTAATTAAAACCTAGGAAAAATAAGCTTATAATAACAGCTTATCAGATAAGCAACGAAATAAGCTATAACAGCTTATTAGACTTAAAATGACAAAATGTATATAAAAGAAAGATAGTGCAAAAGACTAATGGATGAGCTATTGAAGCATAGTGGTAGGGTGTGTGTGTTGTGTGCTAGAGGTCACGGGTTCAAGTCTGGGCATACACCCTTTTTTATATATTTTTTATTTTTTTGAAAACTCAAAAGAACAAAGTTGTAGATTAAGCAATTTTGGACAACTTTAACAAAGACAATATAAGCTCAATCTCAAAATTAAGCTAAAAACAGCTTGAGAAGCTAACTGTTTCAGTAAGTTGGCTTTAGAGGGCCAAAAAGCTAATTTACACTTAAATCCTTGCACACAACTCAAATTAAGCTCATTTTTAAAAACAAAAGCTATTCTAGAAAACTTATGATATGCAGAAGCTAAAAATGACAAGCTGATTGAACCAATAACAATAAAAGCTAATTGAAATTAATGGTGAAATCTGCAAACTCAGAAACAAGCTCTAAAAGCTCAAAAATCAATTAAGCTAGAATGCTCAATAAGCTATGACAAAATTTGAGCTTTTGAAAACTTAACTACCAACTTATAAGCTATAAATCTAATGCATAAAATTTAATCCTATAAGCTAAAAATCTAGATTTAAAAAACTAAGTTCTAACAGCTACTGTTTTTGGTTTTTTTAGATTTTTGATGAACTTTAAAAGCAAATGTACACCAGTAAATAAGCTAGAAATCTAAAAACAAATTTTAATCTAACTAATCCTATATGTAATCTAAAAGTTTACTGAATTTTAGAAGCTAAATCCTAAATAAGCTAGCTAAAATTTGATCAAAAAGCACTGCAGTTTAAGACTACAGTGTAACCTACTCATGTACTTGGCAATAGGCAAAAACCAATATGCAGGAGACCTTAAGGGTCATTCCTGCACTAGACACTCTCAATGAGTGTGTTTAAACACAACTCAAACAAGATCCAAGCTCAATGAATCTTGGATCTTAAAAACTCTTTCTAACTTAACTCAAATTAATCCCGTGGTGCAAGGTAGATCAAATTGCACCTCACAATTATTTTAAGCTCAAACTAATCTAGCAAACCTATTCAAAACTTAATCAAATATGAAATTCAAACTGACCAAAGAGCATTTACCAAATTATTTTGACTTTAGATGGTCAAAACACACTAAACCAAACACTCCTTTAACATTGACATAATTCATTTAAGCTTGAAATTTTAAAATTTTGTTAATAAAAGCTTAATAACAGATAGCAATTAGCTTATGACTAACCTAATGAGCTTATATTAATAAGTTAATAAGCAAATTATAAGCAGATAAGCAAATTTAGACTAGGAAAATTAAGGCAAGTAAAGTAAATGAACACTTACAATCAACCTTAGCTAAACGAAGGTTAAATTTGCTCAAAGAGCTTATCAACAGCTCTGGCTTATTTAAAATAAGCCAGTAAAAGTCCTTGGAAGCTCTTCCATTGTTAGCTTCCCTTCCAAAAGCTCAAAAGTCCAATAATCTAAGGTTTTAAACTGATTTTATAGATTTAAGTATGTTAAAGGCTTATTTAAGCTCAATCTTAGCTTAGAGACTAAGAGAGCTAATAAGAGCTTATTGTGAGTTTATCAAACAGTACACAAACACTTGAGCTTATTGAGAGCTTATGACAATTGTATTAAAGGAAAACTAGATTTCATTAACTAGAAAAATCATTACAAAATATTAAAGCTGAATTACATTGACTTGAAAGAGAAATTTTATAAACTAAAAACTTAATAAGCTAAAGTTACAATTTATCTAAAAATCTAAAAGCTAAAAAACTCTTCATTTTGTGTGTGTGAGTGAATGAGTCTTTTTATAGTAGCCAGGGGAAGCTTCTAGGCGCAGGTTCAGTTACACGCTCCTCTCAACATTGGCCTTTGATCATCTCTCAATCATTGGATGCCTATTTCCCATCGTTGGATTAGATTTTGTCACACGGATTGCCAGCGTGGCAATCCGTGATTGTGACATGTTGTGCTTCTTCTGAGTGTACTTCAAGTGTAAAAATCCCATCCTTGAGTGTTACTTAGCATCCAACGTGGCATTCCCTTTGTGGGTTTCCACCAATGAGAGGGCTTAGGTGACGTTTTATCCTGCCAACGAGTACCTTATCCCTTGAATTACCCATTCATACTGTCAATTTAACTTTGCCCCTTGATTTGAGCTTGGGGTAAAACCTTGAAGACGGTGAATAGTAACAACAGACATTCCCGCGTTTTTTTTCTTTTATAAAAAATGTTTGACTTTTAGGCCGGGTATTAGGGATTTGGGCCAGGGTATTGGATTTGGATTTGTTATATAAAAAGTTAACGGGTGTTAACTTCTATTAATAGAAGTTAACACCGTTAGGGCTCTAAGGGTTATTTTTGTAATTTGGATTATCTTGAGGGCTGATTTGGAAATTTGATGGGTTTTGTCTTCTTGTGAGTTGACTAAGGTTGACCAAGTGTTGACCAGAGTTGACCACTTTTGACTTTTGATAGCTTTCTCCCGGCTCTTTGCGTGCTCTTTCGTTTCCGTGTTCGTGTTTGCTCGGTTTTAACCGTTTTCTTGTGATTTTTGCAATATCCGCACCTACACAATCACAGAGACAAAACAAGCAATATTCAAGCATTTAAATCACAATTTTGTCTTTTTAGAGCCTATTTTGATATCTAATATGGATATGTGTTTTCACACATATCACATACATGTGTAAGAGTATTTATTTTATTATTCATTACTAGTTGGTTACCCGCGCATAGCGGCGGCAATAAAAAATTTACTAACTTAACTTTTTACGTAATTTCCTACCCGCTTAGTAATTTCGTTTCACAAATGTATCTGTTCGTTGGGGTTTCCCGTAACTTTTCCGCAACACCATATTAACATCATCATTCGCGCATGTAAAAAGACAACACTCTCTCCGAAAGTATATAGTTTTAACGTATCAAGTTTATATTTAATTAAGATTAAAGTTGTAAAAAAATATAAATCAACATAAAGTAAACTCATTAAAATGTAAAAAAAATTATAAAAATATATCAAAATGGATGCTGAATTAAAGAGCATAAAATTTTAAAAAATATGGTGAAATTAGATCAAAATAAAATTAAATAAATAAAAAGATATTTCAATTTGAAAATAAAGGTTATTTTTTAATCAAAAGTTGACACATGTCACTTTATGATGTGATTCCCAAAAATGAGATGAATGGTCAAGATTGACCCTCCTTATCTTAATTTTTAATGGGTCCCACATTATAAATGCTTTATATAGTAGTATAGATAAACTTGATTTTAAGATTATACCAAAATATAGTTGTTTTCACAAGATGGATTGAAAGTGGTAAGCTCTATTGCACGAGGGTTATTTTGTCACTAGGGAAGGCATGACAAAACTCTCCCATGCCTTAAAACAAACCCCATCTTCATGGTCAACAAACACCGACTATTGAAAATGGGAAGGCATCACATGTGACAACTCAAACCGTGTCACTATGATAAACCTTGCCAATAAATCATTGTCCAGAACGTTGGTTTCGGACTTAAACGAGCTGTCGCACTAAAGACGTTGGCTGTGCAAAGGAATGGAATTTATGGGGAGGTGCCGGTTTTGTCTAGTCTTGGAAATCTTCAAACGACGTTTTGATGGGGTTAAAATGCAAATAAGTGATTTTCATTTTTTCGTATCCAAACACTCACGAAATTAAAAGTTTATTGGACCATTTTAAGTTCATTTTGTGATTTAAAGAGTTTATTGTTTCGTGATTTTCTTATTTTTGTTGATTGTTTTAATTTTAACGTCTTAACTTGTGGGAATGACAGATCTATGGCAACCCAGACTTCAAACGCCGAAAGTCAGAAGGCGTTTGCGGAAATGTTCTCAACAACGGACGGTTCATGACTAGCGACCGCTTTCTCCCGCGCCATTGGTTGATTTTGGATTATCACTTGAAAACAAGCACGAACATGCCTTTCTTTCCGACACCAATCATGATCTCGAAAACAACGCCACGTATCCATACCGGCGTTTAAAACGCAACCACATAAGTGGTCCTATCATGAAGAGTGTAAGGCTATTATTCGTGACCGGCTAAAACAAAATTTTCTAAGGAATGGTCCTAAATATCCGTGTGTCGGAGAACTTTTAATCTCGTAAACTTTGATAGTTTAATAAGGTTTATTGGTTTGGGTCCGTTTAGTATTTAGAGTATCGTCTATTTTTTATTTATTGTCTTTGTATTAGTTAAATCAAATAATAAATTTTTAGTTTTCTCTTTAGCATTCTATATGGTATCAAAGCTATGAGAAAAAGAAAAAATCCGTTTGTTAGGTCTGCTTTACCTAGATCGTTTCATTGTTTGAATATACCATGTGTTTGGTTCTATTGTCATGGACTGTTTGATTGATCCGTAAAAACAAATTCGGTGTAATTAAAGAATGAACTCATGGATTTTGATTGGCATAACGGGTTAGTGTTGATTGTTGTGAAAAAAATAAAAGGTTAATGTTACGGTGGATTGTTATGGTTTTGGTGTTTAACAGTTCAGATCCGAAGACGTTATCATCCGCATTATTGTTTTTGGCGCGTCCTATTTTTAAGGGATAACACCCATGACACTGTTTGAAACTAGTATTTCATATAAACTGGTATATCGACCGATTAAAACCACTTGAGCTGTAGAAACTGGTATTTCGTAGAGGTGGCAATGCCAACATAGCTTTTTTTATCATGGTCTATTCGGTTATTTCTGATGTTCCAGGACACAAAAATTGTTTATATGAATGTAACTTTAACAAAAAGAACAAAAATGAGACATAAGAATTGTAAGACAGTACAGATTTAGCCATTAGTGAAGGGTCATGTTATTGCTATCATCCACCAATAATACCCCCTAATACACGTTGTATTGACAGGTCAAGACAGTTTTTTTATGTTTTTTCGTTTCGTATTTTTTACATTTTACATTTTTTGACTTATAAAACTTTATAACTTCTGTTCCGCATTTTTTTCCGGCAGTTTTACCCATTTTACTAACAGACAACTTCCTTCTCCGTATTTTTCATGTTTTACTGCTTTTGACTTATGAAACCTTATATTTTCCCTTCCGTTTTTTTTATTTCACAATTTTATAATACAAACAAAATTATAAAAATAATTTTTTTAAAATGAAAAGTTTTAGAGGGGGTATTGGCAACACTTTTGGAGGGTCTTAATGACCAACCCCATTAGTGAATCAGGGCAAATGTGTCGAACCAAATCAAAGTTACCCAAAGTGCACTCACATGCTTAAAACCCATTTTGACCCTGATTTTAAAAAGATTAAGATCCTCTAAAGTTAAAATAAACTTTACCGATAAAGTTCTCTCATAAAAATAAAGTAAACCAGGTCCCGCAGTAGGACCACTGTTATGCTTGTGAGAGAACTTTACCGGTAAAGTTAATTTCAACTTTAGAGAATCTTAATCCATTTTAAAAAGATATATTCTTACTGAAACCATTTTGACCCATGAGTCCATGACTATTCAGTTTGTGTTGTCGTCCTTTATGATGCATTAATTATTTTTAGATATATTGCCAATCCAAATAACCACCATGGCATCCGAGTCGGCGTTTAGCAAAGGAAGCCATGTTCTCGAGCCATAGGGGGTAAACAAACTGAATGTTGAATGAACCAATCATAAAACATGTTTACCAGGTGTTTATTTATTCAAGCCAATGGACGATAACAGAATCTTATATAGTACTTTAGTCAAATAAATGAACACGAACAAAAGTCTGTATGTTTGTATATGTGCGTCAACATTCAGTTTTTTGTTCATAAAGATACACTTGCACATGATCACTTAACATTCTCTCTAATATAACCCAATGTTACATGATACACAAAAAGTGTTTAATAAGGTGTTTTATGTTTGTTAGTTAACGCTAGATCACTGGTGATTATTTACTATCTAGTGAACTAGTCTAAAAGAAGGCGACAAATTAAAACAGAAATATTCATGAAACTAGGCAGGATTTACTTCTCATCATGTTTTTGATGTGATTATTTTAGAATAAAAGTAATTAAAAAGGTAAAAGGAAGATATTAGGTACTACTTAGTAACTTAGGCGGTGTAAGCAATTAAGAAAAAAATGGTTAAAAGTATATATAGGACTAACTTGTCTTACCCCGTCGTTGAGGCATTGATATGCACTCAAGATTGGGTTAGAAAGTCAAGGAAAGCTAAAATAGATGACATTGATGACATATTAAACAATGATGATGTTGTTAGACATTAGATTAATTAGTGATTATTGACTTTGTCAAGATTGTTAGGCCTAGCTCACTTATATTGCATTTAGAATATTTTTTAAGAGATTATATATTGTAATGATGAATGAATTAATAAACAAGCCAATCATATATTTTTAATATGGTGTCAAAAGCAAAATCAATCCTTTTTTAATTTTTCTCCTTATCTCTTTCCTTCTTCATCTATCTTCTAACAGGTCTTTAAAAAAAGAAAAAAAAAAGAGTTACGGTACAATTACAACAATTAGTTATATATATTATTCCTTGGTTTTTGGTTGGATTGTAGGCGTGTGGAAAGAAAGAAAACAATAATTGCTTCCTCCCTATTTGTGGTTTGTGACTGAAGCACGACAGAAAAGAAGAAAAGAAAAGTAAGATCATTTATTATTTATTTATTTTTCGGTTCATCGATATGTTGAATACACAAGCAGGTTTTTTGGGCACAACTCCGTCTAGGCTCCCAAAGGCCTTTAACGTCACGATTACCCGAGATTCGACATGGAATATGGACACAGGTGCATCATCTCATCTCAATTCACATACAAGTATTATAATAAATGTTTATATCCATTTGTAAACACAGGTCATGGCATCTTACCTATCCTTAATCGTCCTTTATACTTACATAATGTTCTAGTCACCCCTAATATCATTAAAAATCTAATTTATGTTCGTCAATTTACTAAGGATAATAATTGTACTGTTGAATTCGATGCTTTCGGTTTCTCTGTGAAGGACTTCTTGACCCGTCATATCCTCCTTAGATGTGATAGTTCAGGAGATCTTTACCCGATCACCCAACCTACTATTCCTTATGCTTTGCTTTCTGTTAGTCCTTCTACGTGGCATCAACACCTGGCAACCCGGGGAAGAAGTGTTACGTTCTCTTGTTTCTCGTCAGTTTATTTCTTGTAATAAAGAGAAGTCTCCTCATATTTGTCACGCTTGCCACCTTGGCAAACATGTGAGACTTCCGTTTTCTAGTTCAGATTCCGTTGTTACTCATTGTTTTGAGATTGTTATTTGGACTTCTCCTCTTGTGAGTTCTGATGGTTTCAAATATTATGAGTTATTTTTTTGATCATTATTCTCGTTATGTGTGGATTTATCCTTTACGTGCCAAATCCGAAGTATTTCAAAAATTCTTGCATTTTTGTTCTTATGTAAATAATCAATTCAAATGTGATATTATGGCTTTTCAGTGTGATCATGGTGGTGAGTTTGATAACACCAACCTCCTTCAATTATTTCCCCAACATGGCATTAAATTTAGATTTTCCTGCCCCAAAACCTCCCAACAAAATGGTAAGTCAGAACGAATGATACGAACCATTAATAATATCATACGCACTCTTCTTTTCCAAGCTCACATTCCATCAACATTTTGGGTCAAAGCATTACATATGACTGTATACCTACTAAACCTCCTTCCATTACCGCCATTCAAAATGAAACACCATGTACCAGATTATTTCACAAATCACCTGACTACTCTCGTTTACGTGTTTTTGGATGCCTTTTTTACCCACACCTTTACCCTTCACACAAACTTGCACCTCGTGCCACTCCATGCAATTTTTTGGGATATCCATCTTATCACCGTGGGTATCGATGCCTAGACCTTTCCACTAACAAAATTATCCTTTATCGCCATGTAACCTTTGATGAACTTCAATTTCCATATGCCTCCATTTCATCCCATAATCCATCATCCTATACCTTTCTAGACCCTCAACCTTCACCTATTACTCGTTATGCTATATTTCACTCGAACCTAAACCCAATTACACAAGACACCCCTTCGGCCCAACAAGAACCGACTTCTCCTATTTTAGACCAACACGAACCCGCATCACGAACCGCCCCTTCACCCAATCTAGCTCGACCCAATCCAGCACTCCACATAGTAACTCACCTTCAGCCCAATACCCTTCGACCCCCTCTACGGGTCACACGACCCAATCTACCCAACCACATTTCCGCACCAACCTACTATTCATTCGACGCAATCTACTTCCGACCCCAATACCGTGCACCAACCTACTCGAACTCATCCTATGGTCACACATGCTTAAGTTGGCATTGCCAAGCCTAATCCTCGTTTTCATGGTCATACCTCTTACATTTCTCCTCTCCCTAAATCTCCTGTTGTTGCTTTGTCTTATTCTAATTAGCGAGATGCTATGTACGATGAATATAATGCATTGATTAGAAATAGTATTTGGATTCTTGTTCCGAAACCACCTAATGCTAATGTGGTTCGGTCAATGTGGTTGTTTCGGCACAAATATCATGCTGATGGTTCTTTGAGAAGGTATAAGACTCGTCTCATTGCTAATGGACGTAGCCAACAATATGGTGTTAATTGTGATGATACATTTAGCCCGGTTGTTAAGCCGACCACTATTCGTACTCTTCTCAGTCTTGCATTATCTCAGAATTGGCCTAATCATCAGCTTCATGTTAAGAATGCATTTCTTAACAGTGATCTTTCTGAGACTGTTTATATGTACCAACCACCCAAGTTTGTGGACCCTAGATTTCCACATCATATTTGTCGATTACAGCGGTCTTTATATAGTTTAAAACAAGCACCTCGTGCTTGGTTTTAGCGGTTTGCGAGATATGCACTACGAGTTGGGTTTTCTTTGAGTCGCTGTGACTCGTCATTATTTAAATATTAGCATGGTTCCGAGGTTGCATATTTATTGATATACGTTGATGATATTGTACTGACAGCTTCATCTACAGATTTACTCCAACGTATTATCTCTTCTTTGCATAAAGAGTTTGATATGACTAATTTGGGGGGCTCTTAATTATTTTTTGGGTATTTCGGTTACTCGTGACTCTACAGGCATGTTTCTTTCTCAAAAGAAGTATGCAATGGAGCTTCTGGATCGGGCACATATGGCTTCCTCAATCCTACTCGGACTCCGGTTGACATGGAATCCAAGCTTGATGCTAACGGGGATCCTGTATCTGATCCTACCTTCTATCGCAGTCTTGCAGGTAGTTTACAATATTTGACGTTTACCCGTCCTGATATTTCGTATGATGTACAACAGGTTTGTCTCCATGATCCTCGAGAGCCTCATTTCTTGGCTCTTAAGCGTATTCTCCGATATGTTCGTGGTATGTTGGACTTTGGGCTTCAACTATATGCATCATCCACTGGTTCTCTTTTGGCTTATACTGATGCGGATTGGGCGGGTTGTCCTACTACTAGACGTTTTACTTCTGGTTATTGTGTCTTCTTCGGGATAATCTACTCTCATGGTCATCCAAGTGGCAACATACTCTACTCTCTCTAGATCTAGTACCGAGGCTGAGTATAGAGGTGTTGCTAATGTAGTGGCTGAAATTGCATGGCTTCGTAATCTTCTTCGTGAACTTCATATGCCTCTATCATCAGCTACTTTTGTTTATTGTGACAATGTTAGTGCCATATATTTGAGAGCTAATCCTGTGCGGCATCAGCGAACCAAACACATTGAGATTGACATACATTTTGTTCGTGATATGGTTGCTCGTGGTCATGTCCGTGTTCTTCATGTGCCATCCCGTTACCAAGTGGTTACCGTCTGCTTTATTTGAAGAATTTCGTTCGAGTTTGAGCGTTTGATGCTCTCCCGCTCCAACTACGGGGGAGTGTTATACATTAGATTAATTAGTGATTATGGGCTTTGTCAAGGTTGTTAGGCCTAGCCCACTTATGTTGCATTTAGAATATTCTTTAAGAGATTATATATTGTAATGATGAATGAATCAATAAACAAGCCAATCATATATTTCTAATAGATGTTGCAAGAGGTATTAACATCTAGCTTTGATTTTCTTCTAAATATGTGTTTCTATTGTTTGTTAAGCTATTAACTTACTTTGTTTGTTGTCGTATGTGTGGAGATTGAAGAAGGAATTAGCAAGCAAATTGGTTGAGATAAAGGGTCACAGAAGCAAGATGTTGAGTGCACGGAAGCAAACTGGATTTTTTTTGTCACAGAATGACAGAAGCAATATGTTGCTGTTACAGAACCCTCCATGTGTCAAACTAGATTTTTTTCTTTCAAGTTTAACAGATTTGGATGAAGTTTTGCAAGATTTTGGACATTTATAAGTTACGACTATCATAGTACTATGCTTATTTAGTTATAGGTTGCATTTTTTAACACGTTGTTGATTAAAATTGCTCGAAAAATGCCGTTTTAAGATACGGTTCAGGGAACAAGGCTTTGGATTTAAGTCGGGAAAAAATATGGTAAACAAAAAATGGTGCCGGTGCGGTACCAAAATGTTATAGCGCTCATTCATACCTGAGAGCCTTTTAAGCCGTTAGATTTAGCAACTTTTATATTTGGCTGTGTTAATTCAATATTTTATTTTAGCCGTCAGATTTCGTCCCACATGCTATTGACCGTTGGATGTGTAGAAAACCGGAAAACAAATTTATATGCCTTTTGCTTAGACAAGGACGCCTGTATTCTTACTTTTGGGTGAGATGCACATAACTCCGTTTCTTTCTATGTAATGGTATGCAAAGGATGATCTCTTTGTTTATTCAAATTATGACGCCCAAATAAAAGAATAATATCTGTTATTTGTTTTTGAATGTGAGCACTTGTAATTATTTTTCAAATAATGTAGGCTTTGTAGTTTTTGGTTATAAACACCAACTTAATCATGAAGCAAAAAATACTACTAATCACTAAATATTTCAGTTTTTACAGATCTAAATTTATTAAATTCCAATCGCAAACAATAAGTCTTTTGTTTCGTCTCCTATGATTGATGATTGCTTAAGTGGGTTCGAGGAATATTAGTTTGTTTTGTGTGCTATGGCAAGCACCAAGTCTTTTATGATGGTTTTTATACTTTCATAACAATTATATTAAACCATAACATCAAAGCATAGAATAGCGGAAGCAAATAAAGGATCAAATAACATGCTTGAATAATTAACCGAATTAGGGTTACATACCTTTTGATTCTAGCCCGAACAAGAATCAAATTGCTTAGCGATTATCTCCAGGAACCCTAATTTGGGTTTATACGAAAACAATCCAAGAACAATCTAAAGAAAGATTGTATCACGGTCTTGTACACACGCTATGTATCGAGTTAACCAATTACTAGCTTGATAACACGTAGCGTTTAACCGAATGATTCGATCCGATCAACCCAAGGTTATGGAGCCGAATGAAGGACAAGAATAGTGATAGAGTTTTTTAGGGATTATTGTGTGTACACTTTTCACATCTCCATGTAGGTGTTTATATAGGCTCCCTTTCCCTAATGTAACATCTATTCATTAATATCAATTATGTACCATCAATTCTTAATTATGTAACATAATTATGTAACATTATGTAACATTAAGTAACAATAATTATGTAACATTATGTAACATCAATTATGTTATTATGTACATGTCCTTGTCCTTATGGTCGTTAGTCTTTTCCTTTAAATACTTAACGACCGTTAAATGTTTACGTGTAAAATTAACAAATATATTATTTATTAATTGTTAATTCGTAGTGAGTGCAATCCCGTGATCTTGAGTTCGACCCTAACACACATCTATTAATTTATCGTCCATAAACTAACATTGTATGCGTATTAATGATATATTTTGTGTTTTAGTATGATTTTCATACAAGTGATGATAGTGTTGTTTCCAAACCTCCTTCTAATGACCTTAATGTTGCCAAGCTTGATGAGTTCATGGTTGATAAGAAAGATGAGAATGTAAAAGTTTATTTACGATTTTACTTTAAGGTAAATTATTTATTATTAATTTTTTAATACTTATATACAGTTTTAAGTATAATATAAAGTTTTACGTATAAAATTTGAAGTATAAAATTTTCATAAAATATCCACAACCCATTTTGATGCTTTTGTCTATGGCTATCAATTTGTCAACTTTATGGAATACTAATAGTTGAAGAAGAGAGTGACATCGAATGGATATATCGTCGATGTGAGATAAGAGATGTCTTGGATATGTACTTAGTTCAAGATTTATATTAGTTTTTTTTGTGTAATTTTATTATGTAGTTGTTGTGTATGTTTGTATTGTCTTTTTAAATGGTTATCTAGTTGTTTGCCTTGCACCATGTAGGGAAAGATTAAAGATATAGGGAAACAAACTTTATCGGAGAATCTGCAGTAATTTTAACCCGAAGGAAGCTTATGGATGATTACAATGAGAAGCCTGTCCCCTCACGTCCCCTACATGTATCCTTCATGTTAAACTTCAACTTTACTTGTTCATATTATGAACTCTCGTTATCATATGAAATTAAAGACCCATCTTGAGCAACGAAAAGCATCCATAAGCAGAACATACATATCCAAACACCAGAAACTAGAAACTGATTATTTCAAATTCAAGACACGCATGCAAGAACACCTTTAGTAATCTGATGATTGAAACATGCAGAGGGAAAACTACTTTGAAATTAATTTGAACATGTGCAGATTCAGTTACATATGTACCAAAGGTTTCAAAGCACTTCAAGATAGACTAAAGCATTGTATCTTCGATTTCCGGCTCACTATCCAGGTCATATTCATATATCCGGTCATTTCTTTGTTTTTGATGCGGGGAGAATGATGCAGATTTGTCAAAATATTTACTTTCCTTATTTTATTTATGTTTCTTATTTGACAATAAACTTTTATTAAGAAATTATATTCTTAATCAATTATGTGTTTAGAAATAAGAAAGTAATATTCAATCTTTTTAGGCTGATTTTACTTGTCCTATAAATATAGGGTCTTTTTTCTTTGTATTGGATATCTTTCGGAGTTTTGTTAATAAAAGCTTTTGCTTTGTTCTTGGCAGTTTGCTAAGATTTTCTTAATATTTGGTATTTGTTTGAATCAACGATTGTTGGAGTTTGCCTGATTATCGGTATTCGTTTGAATCAACGATAGTTGGAAGAATTGTTTTTGGTATTCGTAGAATCAACAGATCCAATTTGTTATCTTGTTTTTTAGACTACATCAGTTGGTATCAAGAGCCGAAGTTCCTGATTAAGATGCCTCCAAGAAGAAACCAGAATATTAATGATGTCTATGACCGCATTATGGCAAGAATAGAGGAGCGATTAGATCAGTTCGTTGATCAATTCGTTGATCGAATGAATGACCTGATGAATCCAAAAAGACATGGGGATCGTAACGGTCGGAGAAGTGAAGGCGAAGAGTCAGAATATCCGTTCTTTGAGGGTAATGGTTCTTCTGATGAATGGGGAGATTATGGTGTGACGGGTGACGGTTATGAAGGACCTCCAGTATTTGATGATGATCAATATGAAGAAGAGATTGTGAGTGGAGATGTTGGGAAAGGATTTGTTGACAATTATCTAAATTTTCAAAAGGATGAAACTAATGTGTCATTTTCGGGTGTTGTATTGGGTGTAGAAGAAGAATCAATGCTAGTTTATGATACCGATATTGAAGATGCCATTGAGGATGAAGAAAGATTTGTTGGGAAAAGAGGATTTGATAACATGGAA
>BQNB010024004.1:42664-61196 GCA_026074375.1 Tanacetum coccineum | reverse complement strand
ACAAGATCATTGTAAATAGAATTGATCTGTTCAGTGAAGGAATAATTCTTGTTAGGAGATAGTAGGCTAGCAATTGCTAAATAGAGTTGATCTGTTTAGTGGAGGAGTAATTCCCATCGAGGACTTGAATTACAAAAGTAAACAAGATCCTCCAAGCCATGAGAAAATTAGTTTTCAGGACGGGTGTCCTATCTAATAGAATTGAATTTTCAACAATTTTGGCCAATTCAGCCTTCACAGCCTCAGAGGATGGATGAGACACATAGGTGCCATCATAGTAATAAAGACCAGTAGATTCAGTAAAGGTTTTGAAGTCAAGGGTCAATGGCTTTTTGCCATTCATCACTGAGAACTTAATTTTGTACTCTTTAAGAGGGCGAACCTCAGAGTCATCAGCAGGAGGGTTTGGGTCATAAGCAATAGCAGTACAACAGAACTCCTTAAGGAAGTTTTGGTATACCACCGAGCCTTAGCCAAAAGACAGTTCATCAAAATTTACAAATTTCTTTATAGGCTTGGGCGGATTGTGGATAACTGAAATTACCCACAACATTGTTGTTGTGAAAAACAATGGATTCAACAGTCAAGTCACCACACTGAGGGGCATACTCAATTGCTTGGTTTGCTGCCATTTTTGAGATTTTGGTTTTAAAAGGATAATGGCAATATCAAGAACCAGATGGTCACAAGTTGAATCCAACTTTGATGGCTGCCTTAAAACTCTTGATATGTTATCAAGGTGGAAAAGAAAAAGATGGATATCTTAGATGTAAACACAACTTTGACCAAGTAAAATGGTTTAAAAATGAGGTTTTTACCCAAAAAGTTTTTAAAGAACACACACCTTTTGCTTTGAGAGCAAATTTTTGCAGAGTTTAATTGCTTTTGAAAAAATTATGTGTGTTATTTCTTTGGTTAGGGGTATTTATAGGTGAAGGTGTGAAAACATTTTAATATTTAAAACTTTTACTTTGAAAAAAGATAAAAACGTTTTGGTATCCACATTTAATGCCACCCCACCACTTGCACTATCCCTTTCATTTCGACTACTATTTTTCCGTTTTGCTATCAACTACTGTTGCAGGCATGACGTATGGACAATGGTTAGGTAGCCTTTGAAAAGACATATTGGGAAGGGATTTTATGCGTGGGAGTGCGCATTAAATGCATGGTGGGATATTTGAGTGATATATGGGAGAAGTGGGGGCCCATGACTGTTGGATGGCCGTTAGATAAGGAATATTTGTTCCTTATTTAATGTGTTCAGACATCAACCTAGGAAATTTAAGTAACTAAGACTTAGAGCATTTAGTTACATCATTTATGTGCCCCTTAGCGTCATGTGAGTCATATATGGTTCAGGGAGAAGGTTTCAGGGAGAGAGAAGAATATACACCACACTTAACATGTCTGATCAGGGAAACTGATCAATCAATGTTCAACATGCCTAACTCTGCTTTCAATCTTGTGAAAGTAGGTTTATCTATATATCAGCTAGCTGATACTAAGTGGGGATGAAGTGTAATTTAATGTCTCCCTTAAGGATGTAATCCCTGATGAAATGATATCTTATATCAATATGCTTGGTTCTTGAATGAAGGAGTGGATTGGTGGATATGGCAATGGCACTGGTGTTGTCACAAAAGATGGGTACCATTTTGTAATGGATGTCATAGTCACTGAGTTGACTTGTCATCCATAAGATATTTGCACAACATCCAGCAACATCAACATATTCAGCCTCAGCTGAGGACATGTCCACTGACTGTTGCTTCTTAGCACTCCAACAAACTAATTTTCCACCCAAGTATTTGGCAGGAACCCGAGGTGCTTTTTTTTCCATGTTGCAACCAACATAGTATGAGTCTGAGTATCATTTTAGATCAAAGCCTGAACATTTTGGATACCACATACCAAAGGATGGAGTACCTTTCAGGTACTTGAAGATTCTTTTCACAGCAATAAGATGTGATTCTTTTGGACTGGACTGATATCATGCACATAAGACTGTGGAGAATTGGATATCATGCCTTATTTTAGTTAAGTACATTAGTGACCCAATCATTCCTCTGTATGAGGTCTCATTGACTGGTTTACCAGCAAGATCAGGACCTGAGTTATTTGGAGGAACCATGGGTGTTTTCACCGAGGAACTATCAGAAATTTCATATTTCTTCTGTAAGTTCCTAGTAAACTGTTCTTGATAAATGGAGATCCCTTTATCATCCTGCTTGATTTGCAGTTCAAGGAAGTAAGTGAGTTCTCCCATCGTACTCATTTCAAATTTCTTTGTCATCAGTTTCTCTAACTATTTACAAAGTTTATAATTTGTTGAGCCAAATATGATGCCATCCATATACACTTGAACTAGGAGAACATCTCCTTTTGATTTATAGATAAACAAGGTTTTATCTATTCTTTCCCTGACAAACTTATTTTGGATAAGGAAAGTAGATAGAGTTTCATACCATGCCCGTAGTGCTTGTTTCAGTCCATAAAGGGCTTTGTCAAGCTTGGAGACATAGTTAGGGAACTCACTACTTTCAAAGCCAGGGGCTATTTCACATAAACTTCTTCTTTTAGTTTTCCATTCAGGAAGGCACTTTTGACATCCATTTTTAAACCTATGAAGTTCATGTAGGTGGCATAGGCAAGAAAGATCCTGTTGGCTTCCATTCTTACCACTGGTGCAAAGGTTTCATCATAGTCAATTCCTTCTTCCTAACTATAACCTTGGGCAACCAGTCTTGCTTTATTTTTTGTAGTTATACCATGTTCATCTTTCTTGTTCTTGAACACCCATTTGGATTATATGTATGTTTTTCCATAAGGGAGTAGAACAAGAGTCCAAACTTTGTTTCTGTATAACTGATTTAGTTGTTCTTGCATAACATCAACCCATCTTGGGTGCCTCATTAGCTCATATACCTTTTTAGGTTCTATCTCAGAGAGAAAGTCAGCAAATAGACATTCACTAGCTGAGGCAGCTGTGAGCTTGGCAACCATGCTTCTTGTAAGCATGCCTTCTCTAGGATCACTAATAATATTTACAAGTTTAATGTGTTGATCTCTTGACCATCTATCTTGAGAAACAGGATATGAACTTGTTAATGCATAATCGGTATCTTAAGACTGAATGACTTCAATGACTAAAGGTTTAGTAGTAGGTATTGAGGTTTTAGTATTATTCCCTAAAGATTCTTTAGTGGGTTGGTTGATGATTTGTTCAACTTGAACATTTTGTTCTTGAGTCTCTTTAGTGTTTGTTAGGTCAAAGGGACTTTCAACATTCTCAGTGTGAGGTGTATCTTGCTCATTTGGAGCATTCATTTCAGGGACATGTTTTTCTTGGGTAAGTTCAGTGAGTGAACGACCATGAGGAATAACATAGTATGAGATATCAGAATCTGCTTGATATTGTCTAGATGGGTCATCCTCATGAAGAAATTCATCAAGAGGATATCTAGATGAATCATTAATTCCTATCTCATCTATTGAGGTATTAGTAAACCTAATGGCCTATATACTCTTATCAAAGGTAACATGATAAGTTTACTCTATTTGTTGTCTTCTTGTGTTGAAGACTCTAAAGGCTGTAGAGTTAAATGAGTATCTTAGAAAATATCCATCATCGGCCTTGGCATTAAATTTTCCTAGATGATCCTTGTGATTATGAATAAACACACGACATCCAAACACATGAAAGCAGCTGATATCAGGGATTCTTTCTCCGAATATCTCATAAGGGGTCTTATCATGTCTTTTGACAATGATTGATCTGTTCTGAGTATAGCAGGCTATCCTGACTACTTCAGTTCAGAAATGCTTGGAGAGTACTGAACCATTTAGCATTGACCTAGCAGCCTCAATGAGAGTTCTATTCTTCCTTTCAGCTACACCATTTTGTTTAGGTGTATAGGGAGAAGAGAAGTTCTGAGAAATTCCTTTCTCATCACAAAAACTCTCAAGCTTAGAGTTTCTAAACTCAGTCCCATTATTAGTTTTGATTTGTTTGACTTTAACATCATTTTGGATCTTGATAAAAGACATAATCATTTCAGGTGCCTGACTCTTCTTCCTGAGAAAGTGAACCCATGTGTACCTTGAGTACTCATCAACTATAACCAAGGTATATTTCTCGTGATTTATGGACATTGGACTGACTGGTCCAAATAAGTCCATATGAAGAAGATGCAAGCACTCCTTGATAGAGAAGTTTTGTTTAGTTTTGAATGAGGCTCTCTTATGCTATCCTTTTTCACATGTTGAGCATGGTTTATCCTTTAAATAAACAAGTGAAAGAAGGCCAAGAACCTTGTTTTGTTTAGCAAGTTTGTTAATGTTCTTAAAATTAAGATGTGATAGTCTTTTATGCCATAGCTAGTTTACACTTTCTGAGGCTTTGGCAAAGAAGCAGGCTCCATTTGGAGTGAGTGATGACATGTCAAGGACATAAACATCATTTCTTTTAGGGGCTATTAACACAATTTCTTTGTTGGCATTAAAGATTGTTCCTTGCTTATCATCAAATTGAACAATGTATTTAGCATCACAGAGTTGACTGATGCTAATTAGATTGTACTTAAGACCATTTACAAAAGCTACTTTAGAGAAAATTATACCAACACAATTATTGAACCATATTCCTCAGTAATACAAGATGAATTATCACCAAACACTACCTTAGGTCCTGGTTACTCTACATATTTATGCAGATAACTCTTGACACCAGTCATACTCCTTGAGCATCCATTGTCCGAGTACCAGACTGGCTCCCTGATGTGTCTCTGCATAAATAATAAACTTGAGTTAGTTTCTCTTGTGAACCCACTTTTTGGTGGGCTCTCTGGCTTTTGAGGCCTGAATTTTCTCACCTCTTTTAAAGTGATCTTATGGTCAGTGGTGGAGTGTGCAGTGCTTCCACATGTACTACACCTCACACCAATTAAGGACTCACTAGACTAAGAGGACTTATCTAGTGCTCCTCCTCTAAGCCTGGTTTCTCACCTAGTCCTAAACACTCTTGCTTGAAGATTCTTGTGTTTCAGGATTTGTATGTTTCATGATACCTAAGCCTGGTTTCTCACCTTTTGGAGAGTGAGGTTGATAGGTCAATGAGATTACCTAAGAGCTTGGAGAATCTCCCTAAAGGTTTTTCAAGGGAGGTAACGGGGTAAGAGATTCAGATTCTGGGTCATTTGATGCCTCAGTGGGTTTGAGACACTCATTTACAGCTTGACTTTCAGGGACTATAGTTCTTCCAATATTAAAGTTTAGAAGTTTGCTGTCAGGGTTGTGTCTTTCAACCAAGTCCTTGGATTTTTAGACCATTTCATGGTCATAACCCATGGAGGCAGGAATGAAAAGATTTTCATTGACATCCTTTTTGGATGAAGACTCAGCGAGCAATTCTCTCCCAAGAATTTTCTTCTTTTGGTTTAGGATTTGCTCACTAATGCACTAACTAACCTTTTTTGAGCTAGTTAGCCATTTTTCATTGATCTTACTTTCTTCTTTCAGTTGTTCTTGAAGAGCATGATTTAACTTAGTGAGTTCAGGTTTTGAATTTGAAAAGTGAAAGCTTCAAGCTTAGCTTGTTTTAAAACTAGCATATCATCTCTACACTTATTTAGTTCAAAAATAGTTTTGTTATATTTTGATAGTAAGTTTAATCTTTGCTCTTCAACATACTTTAGATCAACATTAATGTACTTGAGGTAATTTTGCCAATCGGCATCCTCATCCATAAAGAGAAGAATATTTACCTTTCTCACGGTGATGTTAATCCATTCACCATTGCGGGCATGATTCTTTCCAACTATGAGCTCATCATCAACTAGAGCCATCAGTACCTTTACTTTTGTCATATCTTCATCATGTGAGACTTCCTCATCATCCCAATCAAAGGTGAAGAAACTAGGCCATTGTTCTTTGATTAAGAGGTCTTAGGGGTATGAGAAGTGGAGGGACTAGCCTCAAGGAGTACAAGTTTGGCTTTTATCTTTTTGTACTCAGTCTTGTAGTCCTTCTGAATTTTTGGTTCAGGTTGACTACTTTAAGTTTGTTGAGAAGACTTAATAAGTTTTGGTGTAAACTTGGGGTGAAAACCTTTTGACACTATAAATTTGACACTGGTGATTTGTAAGAAGGTTCAGACATTTTAGAAAAACATTCTATAACAAAATGACCTTTTTGCCACATTTGTAACAATTAGTGTTTTCATTAGCCTTTTGACTTGAGAAATTGTTTCTTATTTTTATAAAGCGTTTTGAATTTGCCAAAAGGGCTCTCTCATGAAACACCATGTCTAGATCTCTGAGATACTCCTCACTAGTTCTTTCATTTGCCTCATTATCAGAATTTTCTTGAAAATCCTACACAATATTGTTAAAAAGAAGGCAGTTGATATAAGAGTGGTTGAGGGAGTAGTAATGAGGGCCTTTTTACTGTCTGAGTACCTTCTTTAGATTAGGTTATCTTCATAGAAAAACCTTCCATAGATACTAGCAAGGTCAAGGGTCTGAGTATGATTGGCGTTTCTTAGTCCCTAAGAGAAGGTTAACTACTTCTCAGGGAGAGTGTTCATAAAATCAACATTGATTTCGTATTTAGAGAGATTCACACCATCATTTGCAAGCTCATTGAGCAAGGTCTTATAATCGGTGTAGGTCTGTGAGAGACTCTCAGAGAGTTTAGCTCTGAAAGTTTGATACTCAAGTTTCATATCCATGATCCTGTTTTCCTTGGTATCTGAAGGACCTTCAAAGCTATGAACCAAGTCAATCGATGTAGCTTTAACTGTTTCACAACTAATGACTAACTCCATTATGTCATCTGGTAGACATGACATAATGATGCTTTTAAGGCGTTGGTCTTGAACGACCACCCTCCTCTCATCCATGGTCCATTGGGACTCAGGCTTTATATCACCTTCAACAGTTTTTGGCTGAAATAGACCATCCTTAATACATTTTATGTAGTAAGGTTCCATTACCGCTAAGTAGTAAAGCATACGCTTTTTCCACTTATTAAATTTTCCCGGCTATAGTTTGGGAGCAATAGTAGCATAACTACCTCTCTTTTTAACGTTTAACTCTTTTTATTAAGAATTATACCCCATTGTGCGAAACTACTATGGGGATTGAATGACAATGTGTGTGTGATATCCTCACTAATAACTTTGCATAAACCTAAAGTGTTATGCAAAGATAACTACTATGCTAACCAACTGAGCTAGCTCAGGGACTTAGTAGATTTGGAGGAGTAGATGTGTGTTTGTGAAAGTTACGACTTTGAATGCTCAAACTTGACATCTACTCCCTTACAAGAGTTCTATTTATACTACCTAGGTAGGGTCACACCTACGTGGGTGGTAAGCACTAATCCCAACTCTAATACGCTAGTACATTTATACAGCTTTGTCTCTATTACAATTTCTATTCTAGGTATGGGACAAATGCTCTTTCTAAGTTCAGTCCTGACACTGAACTTGTCTTATACCCTCTTCAGGATAAGTTGACTTCAGGAGATAAGAGCTTGGACTTATCTGCTTTCAAACTATCCTGCCTATTATTTAGTCTCTTGTCTTCAGGGTCTTCTAGTTGTTGGAGATCGTATAGGGCTCAGTGAGTTTATTGTCACAACTCACAAACCCATCACCTTCTTCTTTGGCTCATGCTTCATTCACTAAGAACCGCCTCACTGAATGCTAGAGTCTTTCTTGTAGACTCAGGCTGAGCATCTTGAAGGTAACTCACTGAGTGACTATTCACTCAGTTACCTTGAATTGTTAAAGGATAATTACAGTTAGGTTATTTTGTATTCAAATCCTAAGTGAAGACTCAGTAGGCAATGAAATTGGCCCAACAATCTCCCCCTATTTGGATATAAATATAGCCTAAGTGTTTATCAGTGTGAGTGAGTAAATACAGCTTCTTCTCAAACTGATTTATAGAAAGCCTTTTAAGGATACTGAGTTCAACCAAAAAATACTTCATTAAATGATTACAAGGCCCTATTATCTATTACAAAAGATAACAAAAATTACATCATAAGTATTCAGTTCATCTCATATCTAAGGGCTTCCAACTTGACTTTCTTTGACTTGAGCTTCTCTTGATCAGGATGTTCAGCAATAAGTTTCTTCAGTTTCATGTTGAACCTTGCATTTTCAGGTGACTGAACCATAGAGGCAGCTACAAGATATGACACAAGAGCTTCCATCCCAACTTTGTCGATGTCACTCCATCTTTGAAATACTTGGTCACCAAATTCATCAGTGAAGAAGATCCCATGCTCAGGCTCTTCGATGACCATGCTGTTGATAAATGGAACATTGTCAGGGAGGGCTCTATTGCATTCCAATCCAGGAATTTTTATTTCAGGCTCAAGTTCCATGTGTTTCCTCTTCTTTCTTGAGGATTTAGATGAGGCTTGTTCAGGAGCAGGAGCAGGAAGTGCTGACTTGATTCCAAGTTCCCTAGGGATTTTTCTTATCCTTTCATACCTTCGGCTTAGTGAATTCATCAAGTCTTGTACAACTGCATTTTCTTTTTGGGAATGATTTCCCTCAGTTTATCCAATTCAGAGATACCAAACTCACCCAAGGCAAAAGGTTTATGGACATTAAAGTTTCTACCATCAGTACCTCTAAAGACTGTTATGATAACTAGCTTGGTTTTTGGATGAATTTTGATATCAGTGATAGTCTCAGGTTTCAGTCTGCTGCTGATGGTCCACATGTAGTTATCAAACTTATGCTTCCTGAGTTTAATAGATTTTCTGACCTTCTTAGTGTGTCATCTTTTTAGGACCTCATGTTCAGCATCCTAAGCTTTCTTAAATTTCTCACCAGCCTTAGTGTTAATTGCCTCTTTTAGATGAATCCCAAGCTTCTTGGTTTCTTCCTGAACTACCTTAATCACCTCAGGCTTGCTTATTGAAAATAGTTTGGCTTCTTCCTCAGCTTTCTTGATTTGCTCTTCCTTATCTATGTGTGCCAGAAGTTGTTCAGCAGTAAGATAGTACACCTCTCCATTTATTGTATAAGGGATAAGAGCATCAGGATCAGGACAAATAATGGATGAGGCTTTAACCAACTTTCTTTGATCCTCAACTTGCTCATCAGTGGCAATACCTTTGCCTTCTCTTTGTGGGATGATTGGTTCAGGATTGATGATGTTGATTGGTTGTGCTTGAGTGATTGAGGGTTGAGATTTGGATGAACTAATGAATTCAATGTTGGCATCAGTTGAGTGATTAGGTTCCTTAGACTTTTCTTGCCTGTTTGCATCAGTCTCCCCCTATGTGTGAGACGGAGGATCTTCAGTGGCAGTGTTTGTGGCATTCTCCCCCTCAACATTTGCTGGAATGTGAGTGAGAGCAAGTGTTAGAGTAACACTGCTTGAGGATTGTCCTTTAAAGACTTCATACATCTCAGTCATCATAGTCTTGATAGAGTGTGTGTATTCTTTAAGAGAATACATACTGGATTAAGAGCCCGTTTAAGACCTTAAAGTCTGGAGCCCAGATTCCATGCCATGCTGGTAGAGGATTTGGCCCAAGCAGCTAGCTCTTCATCTTGTTTGAGAGCATGAGCCTGAAGAGCATTCATAGAAGCCTGAAGATCAGCAAAGTTGAAGCCTTTGACTAAGGATATAACCTCAGCTATATTTGTAGAGATCTTGGTGAAGGACTCAGTAGCTTCATTGATTTTCTTGTGGATGACAGGGTCATCCTTAACAGCATTGTTGATTTCTTTGAGAAGCTTAGTGATGAGATTAATGCCTTTGTAGATATCACTGATAGTAGTGCTGCTTTTGTCAAGAGAACTCATGGAGGCTTCTACGAGCTTGTTAGTCTGATCTCTATGAGCAATGTTTTCATCATAGTAATCATCAATGGATGCTTTGAGGTTGGCATAGTTGACCGCGGCCTCTTGATGCTTTTCCCAGCTATCCTCAATGATCTTGTCAAACAACACAGTTAACACTTTCCTAAGATACTTTACCAGTTGGCGTTCAGTGAGTGGGAGAGTGTTGTCATATTTCTTGAGAATGTCATCACAGGAGGAATCAGTGTCTGAAGCTTTAGTAGACGGAGCAAGAGAAGATTGAGGCTTATCTGCCTGAGGTGGAGGTGACTGGTGGTATGTTTCAGCAATGCTAGCAGTCTGAGGATCTTCATCCATCTCTTCACCAGCTCATAATATATCCCTTTTACTTTCTTGAGCTTCATCATCAGATAATAGAAAGGCTCTAGCATCTACATATGTAGATAGGACCAGAGGTTAGGTATCTAGCTCCCCTTCATACAAAGGCTTGCCTTTGTTTTCTGTCAGGGACTAGTACCTCAATCTAGTGGACTGGGTTTCATCCACCTGGTACTTAGCACCAGTCCTTGAAAGATCAGCAACAAGGGGTGTATTGGTTCCATATCAGCGGGTGGTATATTTCCCCCTAAGTCTTTATACCCAAGTGACCCTTTAGGACGCGGCGTGGTTTTAGCTGCGCCTTTATCAGAAGTCATGGAAGTTAAGTCCATGTCAAGGGGTTGAATGTTTCCCCCTGAGTCTTTGGGATGAGTAGCAGTACTCTAAGGCAAAGGTTGTGATTTACGAGTGCCCTCATCGAGTGTGGAAGGCAATCTCGTACTAGCGAGTTGTATGTTTCTCTCTAGATCTTGGGGATCAGGTTTGGTGCCCGAGGAGACTGAGTGGGATTGCTCAGAACCCTCCATTGGCTTGGGTGGTGTTACCTTGGTCTCAGTGGGTGGCTTTTTGGACTTAGGCTTTTGTCTCTTCTTAGAGAGTGCTCTGGAAGCCTCAGGGCCTGTGACTTGGGTAAGGTTGGATTCATAGTTTGAGATTTCCTTTTCTTTGGCTTTGCAGTCAAAGGAAGTGGAGACAGTGATTCCCTTCGATTGTTTACAGCAATCATATGGGTCGTTAATTCAATGTCAGTGACTTTGGATGAGTCCTTTGTAAAATTAGAGTTACTTATGATGCCAGGTAAAAATCCAAAATTTTCATCCTGAGTGTAGTCAGAACCCAGTAACACTTGTAAAGCACATGATATAAATCTAGGGTATGAAACGTATTTCAGCCTAGACTTATTCAATAGCTTGGTTATGAGATCACTATAAATGATCTCCCCTATGTCAACCCCAGTCCCAGTGATGAGACAATAGGCTAATACCTGTTGAATGGAATTTACTTATTTAGTGGAGGAGTAGTTCTCGCCGAGAACCTAAATCATAAAAGTGAACAGAATTCTCTAAGCCACATGAAAAGAGTTTTTCAGGACTGGGGTTTTGTCCAGGTAACTCAGATTTATGGCAATTTTGCCCAATTCTTTCTTAACAGCCTCAGGTGTAGGATGAGCCACATATTTACCATTATTATAATCAAGGCCAGTGGATGAACAGAAGGTGTTAAAGTCAAGGGTCAATGGTCTTTTCCCATTTAAAACTAAAAACTTGATGAGGAATTCCTTGAGTGGGTGTTGCTCAGTCTCATCAGTTGATGGAAAAGGGTCATAGGAAATAGCAGTGCTCCAAAACTCCCTAAGGAAGTTCTGATAGACCACTGAGGGACAGTTGGTAAAAGCTTTGTTCAAAGGAAAATTTAGCAAAAATTTCATTACCCACCATATTGTTGGTCTGAAAGGTCACATTGTCCACAGTCATGTTGTTCCATTGAGGATCATACTTGATTGTTTGTTGTTCTGCCATTTTAGATGAATATGTTTGAAAAACAAAAATGTTTTAATGGCAGAATATCATACCCCAGATGGTCACAAGCTTATTTCAACCTTGATCGCTGCTGTGAAATGCTATCAAAAGGGACTATACAAAGATGGATATCTTTGTATTGAACATGATTGACCAAACAAAAGTTTGAAAGAAGTATTTGCAATAAACAACTTGTTAAGATATAAGCTTTTTACCCAAAAATTGAAGAACACCTACACGTTTGCTTTGAGAGAGAATTTGAGCAAAGTTTATTTGCTTTGTAAATTTGTGTGTGTATTCTTGTTTGGTGAAAGGTATTTATAGGGGAGTGGAAAGGATTTTCCATTTAATTTTAAACTTTTCATTTTGAAAAAGTTAAAAATTTGTTGGTACTACATTTAATGCATTTTCCCACTAGTTGTATGATCCCATTTTTCATGGCAACTGTTGCGCCGTTTTACTTTTGCAGTGATGACATATGAATAACGGTCAAAAGTCTTTTGATTAGACATTTTGTGAAGGGATCAGGTTTGTGGGAGTGAGCATTAAATGCATGGTGGGTTATTTGAGTGATATTGGGAGAAGTGGGGACCCATGACTGTTGGATGACAGTTAGATAAGGAATATTTGTTCCTTATTTAATGTGTTCAGTCACCAACCTAGGACATTAAGTAACTAAAGACTTGAAGCATTTAGTTACTTCATTTAATGTGTCCCTTAGTGTCATGGGATTCATATGGGTTTCAAGGAGATGGTTTCAGGGAGAAAAGAATATACACCATACTAAACATGATTGATCAGGGAGACTGATTAATCAATATTCAACATGCCTAGTTCTGCTTTCAGTCTGGTGAAAGTAGGTTCATCTAAGGGTTTAGTGAAGATATCAGCTAGCTGATACTCAGTGGGGATGAAGTGTAATTCAATATCTCCTTTAAGGATGTGATCCTTGATAAAATGATATCTTATATCAATATGCTTGGTTCTTGAGTAAAGTACTGGATTGTTGGATATTGCAATGGCATTGGTGTTGTCACAAAATAAGGGTACCATCTTGTAATGGATGTTATAGTCACTGAGTTGACTTTTCATCCCTAGGATACTTACACAACACCCAGCAACAGTAACATATTCAGCTTCAGCTGAGGACATAGCCACTGACTGCTGTTTCTTAGCACTCCAACAAACCAATTTTCCACCAAGTATTTGACAGGCACCTAAGGTGCTTTTTCTGTTCATATTACAACAAGCATAGTCTGAGTCTGAATATCCTTTTAGATCAAAGCCTGAACATTTTGTATAATACAGACCAAGGGTTGGAGTACCTTTTAGGTACCTGAGGATTCTTTTCACAGCTGTTAGATGTGATTCCTTTAGATTGGACTGATATCTTGCACATAGAACTGCAAAAAATTAGATATCAGGCCTTGTTGCAGTTAAGTACATCAGTGACCCAATCATTTCCCTATATGAGGTCTCATTCACTTGTTTGCCAGCAAGATCAGGACCCAAGTTGTTTGGAGGAACCATGGGTGTTTTCACTGAGGAACTATCAGAAATTTCATATTTCTTGAGTAAGTTCCTAGTGTACTGTTCTTGATAAATTGAGATTCCTTTGTCATCCTGCTTGATTTGCAGTCCAAGGAAGTAGGTGAGTTCTCCCATCATACTCATCTCAAATTTCTTTGTCATCAGTTTCTCAAACTGTTTACAAAGTTTATAACTAGTTAAGCCAAATATGATGTCATCTACATACACTTGAACAAGGAGAACATCTCCTTTTGATTTATAGATAAACAGTGTGTTATCTATTCTTCCCTTGGTAAACTTATTTTGAATAAGAAAAGTAGAGAGAGTCTCATACCATGCCTTTGGTGCTTGTTTCATTCCATAAAGGACTTTGTTAAGCTTACAGACATAGTCAGGGAACTCACTACTTTCAAAGCCAGGAGGCTGTTTAACATAAACTTCTTCTTTCAATTTACCATTCAGGAAGGCACTTTTGACATCCATTTGGTAAACTTTGAAGTTCATATATGTGGCAAAAGCAAGGAAAATCCTGATGGATTCCATCCTTGCCACTGGTACAAAGGTTTCATTATAATCAATTCCTTCTTCTTGACTATAACCTTGTGCAACCAGTCTTGCTTTGTTTTTTGTTGTTATACCATGCTCATCTTTCTTGTTCCTGAATACCCATTTAGAGCCCATGGCTGTTTTTTCATAAGGGAGAAGAACAAGAGTTCATACTTTATTTCTATAGAGTTGATTTAGTTCTTCTTGCATGGCATCAACCCATCATGGGTGCTTCAGTGCCTCAGACGCCTTTTTAGGTTCTATCTTAGAGAGAAAGTCAACAAATAGACATTCACTAGCTGAGGCAGTTGTAAGCTTGGCAGCCATGCTTCTTGCAAGCATGCCTTCTCTAGGATTATCAATGATATTCACAAGTTCAATGTGTTGGTCTCTTGACCATCTGTCCTAAGGCATAGGATGCGAACTTGTAAATGCTTGATTTGAGATGTGAGACTGAGTGACATAAGGGACTAAAGATTTAGTAATGGATCATGAGACTTCAGTATTGTTCCCTGATGGTACATCAGTGGGTTGAGTGATCATTTGATCATTTTAAACATTTTATTCATGAGTCCCTTCATAGTTAATTAGATCTGGAGGACCTTTAGTATCCTCAGTGTGAGGTATATCATGCTCATTTAGAGTAATCACTTCAGAGACTTGGTTTTCTTGAGTAAGTTCAGAGAGTGAACGACCATCAAGAATAACATAGTATGAGATATCATAGTCTATTTGGTATTGTCTAGATAGATCATCCTCATGAACAATTTCATCAGGGGGGATATCTAGATGAATCATCAATACCAATCTCATCCTCTGATGTATGTGTAAACCTGATGGCTTCCATACTTTCATCAAATGTCACATGATAAGTCTCCTCAATTTGTTGTCTTCTTGTGTTAAAAACTCTGAAGGCTTTTGAGAAAAAAAAGTATCCTAAGAAGTATCCACCATCAGCCTTCGCATCAAATATGCCTAGATGATCCTTGTGATTGTAAATAAACACAGGGCATCCAAACACATGAAAATAGCTGATATCAGGGATTCTTTCTCTGAATATCTCATAGGGAGTCTTATCATGTCTTTTGATAATGATTGATCTGTTCTAAGTATAACAGGTTATTCTGGCTGCTTCAGTCCAGAAGTGCTTAGAGAGTACTAAGCCATTCAGCATTGTTCTAACAGTCTCAATGAGAGTTTTATTCTTCCTTTTAGCTACACCATTTTGTTTAGGTGTATAGGGAGAAAATAAGTTCTGAGAAATTCCTTTCTCATCACAAAAACTCTCAAGCTCATGATTTCTAAACTCAGTCCCATTATCAGTTCTAATTTGTTTGACTTTTACATCATTTTAGTTTTCTACCATCCTGATGAAAGACATAAATATTTTAGGTGCTTGACTCTTCTTCCTGAGAAAGTGAACCCATGTGTACCTTGAGTACTCATCAACAATGACTAGGATTTATGGATATTGGACTTACTGGTCCAAACAAATCCATATGAAGAAGATACAAACACTTCCTGATAGAGAGTTTTGGTGTTGTTTTGAATGCAGCTCTTGTGCTTGCCTTTTTATATGTGTTGCATGGTTATCCTTTGAATTAACTGGGAAGGAAGACCATGAAATTTGTTTTGTTTAGAAGTTTATTTAGTTCTAAATTGAGATGTGATGTTTTAATGCTTACGGGCCTAATACACTTTCTGAGGCTTTGGCTAAAGAAGTAGGCTTATTTGGAGACAGTGATGTATTGTAAGGACTATTACGAAATCATTTTTTCTAGGTGTTATCAGGGGCAATTTCTTTTGTTAGCATTAAAATATTGTTATTGCTTTCATCAATTGTACATTATACTTAGCATACAGACGTGATAATGCTATTAGATTACTGTATGACCATGTACAAAGGCGAATTTTGTGAAAAAACTATACCACTACAGTTTATTGAACAAATCCGCAGTTTTGTTTAGTTTGTTGTTTTTATGTGGTTGATTTGTGTTGTTCATCCCACTGTAATAGGATGGTGTGGGGGAGTAGTGTGGGGGGAGGGGGGAGGGGTATGTGTGGTGATGGTGGGTGTGTGGGTGGTGGGGTGGTGTAGGGGTTTGGTGGGGGGTTGCGGGGGAGGGTTAGGTGTGGTATTGGTTGTTGTGTTGGGGTGAAATCTGTCGTATTTATTATTTATTTGTTAATTTTTTATATAATCTATTATTCTTAATCATACCTAATCTTAATTATAGATGAGTTATGTGGCACCCGTAAGAAATTTATTCTCTTATCGTTAAGTAAAAGTCGTATGCAAGTTTGCGAATGCACGGTTAAATTTCAACAAGAGGTTATTTTATGATCGTCAATGGATTTATTTTGTCATGGAAAGTTTAATTAGCACACGCATATCACCACTATTGCTCTTGTGTCTAAGAGGATATTTTAGAACTTATAGCGATAACACCATATTTTTTTTTTCATTTGTCAAACGAAGTTGTCTATTTATATTATTTTCATGAAACCGCCTATACTCCAAATATAAATAACATGTCACATGTCAAGTCGCAAGTTTCTTGTCAGATTTATCTCGGGCTCGTACCCACCTCAGAAATTGACATCACAATTTACGAATCATGTCAATCTGTAAACAAATTCAAAAGAAATTATATGTATATAAATATATAAAAATATATATGAACCATAATAATGTTACATCATTTCATACCCATACTTGTATCTAGTTTATTCAAAACTTCTCATGCTACACCATTTTCTACATCTGACCAAATGTCTATGGATGATAATAGTAAGACAAGACTAGTACCAATGTAGAGAGAGAAATAGTTTTCAAAAGAAACCCATATTACTAGATTCCCCAATAGTATTTGTAAATGATACCAACTCTCATGCAAATTTGAAGATTCAAGAACCGAGCACGATGTTTGCTAGTATAAATAAAATGCCTTGCACTCTTCTTCCTAGCACAATTCATTCATAAAATAAGTAGCAGATAAGCACGATTCGAGTTAGGGTTTTGTCGAGTTCAAGAGATAGGGGACGTCATTTTTTTTTGTAGAAGTAAGGAAGGTTCGAGTTTTCTTGACACCACCACCTCTCCTCATCGACTAGCAAATTTGGACCGAGGTAAGTCACCTCGTAGTTAGATATCTCTTTTTCTTTGTAGCTTATCATACAACCAAAAACCAAAGCACGCCTAGTCTAAAGCCAAAGCCTCGGCCTTGCATGACTAGCAAACGATGTATAAACCATGTGTGGTTCGTATGTATGTGCGCATGTCCCTAAACCTTGAACGTACCACGCATAAAATCACGGAAATTTGCACATTGCAAATAGGAATGTATACTAGTAGTCAAAGCTCATGTGATTTTACTACATTCATAATTAATGGTGAATCCCAAGAACGAAGAAATTACCGAAGGAATTATCCGGAATTATTATGATCATGAAGATGGTGAAACTACATCGAGATTTGAAGTATTTGTTTAAAAAAATTGAAAAAAAGAGATTCCCTTTTCGTTAAGTAAAAGTCATGTACTGCAAGTTTGCGAATTCACCGTTAATTTCAACAAGAGGTCATTTTATGATCGTCAATGCATTTCTTTTGTCATGGAAAGTTTAATTAGCACACGAATATCACCACTATTGCTCTTGTGTCTAAGAGGATATTTTAGAACTTATAGCGATAAAACCATATTTATTTTTTTTCATTTGTCAAACGAAGTTGTCTATTTATATTATTTTCATGAAACCGCCTATGCTCAAATAAATAACCATGCACATGTCAATGTCCAAAGTTTCCTTGTAAAGATTTCATCTCGGCACGCTACCCACCTCAGAAATTGACATCACAATTTACGAATCATGTCAATCTGTAAACAAATTCAAAAGAAATTATATGTATATAAATATATAAAAATATATATGAACCATAATAATGTTACATCATTTCACTACCCTACTTGTATATATTTTATTCAAACTTCTCATGCTACACCACTTCTACATCTGATCAAATGTCCCATGGATAGAAATAGTAAGACAAGAATAGTACCAATGTAGAGCAATAGTATCAAAGAAACACCATCATTACTAGATTCCCCAATAGTATTTGTAAATGATACCAACTCTCATGCAAATTTAAAGATTCAAGAACCGAGCACGATGTTTGCTAGTATAAATAAAATGCCTTGCACTCTTCTTCCTAGCATAATTCATTCATAAAACAAGTAGCAGATAAGCACGATTCTAGTTAGGGTTTTGTCAAGTGATTAAAAACAATCACACGAAAGTTAAAGGTTAATCGTGTAATTTACTTAATTTAGAAAATAAAGGGACTAAGATCTGCCATTTTGAAACTTAAGGGTATTAGATGCAAATAGATAATTTTAGAAATAACTTAAACGAGTCGAACGAACCGTGATATATAAAACCGATAATTGCACAAATTAATTATCGACTACGAGATAAATAAATAGACGTGATAAGAAAATACATAAACTTAGTAACTTACCAATAAAGCTTATGTTTTCCTAAGATATAAATCGCATGTTTATGTAAATATAAGTTACGGTGCATAATATTATCATTTCACATATATATACTCGTAGATGTAAAGTCGTGTATCATCCCTAGAGCCAACTATTTGATCAACATTTTAAAAACATAAAACGTTATCTCATAAACGACAATGCCCTTTGATGACCCACTTGCATAATTCTTT
>BQNB010024004.1:5713-40674 GCA_026074375.1 Tanacetum coccineum | reverse complement strand
TTAAGTGTATAACTTTATAAAAACTTGTTTTTATGTATTATTTTCTTTAGTAGTTTATTATAAAAACTCTTAAAAACATATTTTACATATGTGGTACTTATAATAATATCCAATATCATCCCTAGTCCTTGTAAATTCATTGTAACAAGTTCAACCCTTTTACTTTCATTATTTTCACATGTGAAGTTTAAGAAACCTTATAAAACCCTAATTTAACCTAAACATGTTTATACTTAATCCATAGGTTAACATACTTTTATCTTTACTTTTCCATGATATATAGGACCATATGACATAAGAATAAGTGTATAAAATCATAAACATAAATAATAACTCATTTTACATATTTAAAAGTCATTAGTGGTGATTATGGCTATATTTAACATGTAACACATAAAATTATAAGAAAGAAAAGTATAAAGGATTTAAGAAAACCTTAGTAATGATGTAAGAGATGTGAAATAAGTTCTAAACCCGTGTTTAGATTCAATAACAAAGCTTTCAAGCTTATAACCCTAGATTAGGTTTCCAAAACCCTAATCTTTCCTTTTTCTTCTTATTACTTGCAAATGATGAACCAATGCTTGCAAACACCTTAGAATACCTTAAGTATGTTGTGTATAGGGTTGTATATACTTAGAAAATCAAAGTGTGAATTTTGTTTTAAGGGGTTTTTGTGCCGTGGGATTTGGAGAAGAAAAGAGAGAAAGAAATGAAGTTTTGTTAAGTATGAAAGTATGTAAACTTTGCTCATGCATGCATGGCTATTTATAGTATAAATATCTACTTAACCCAACCCTAGTTACTTTCTAACCCTAGTTAAGTTAGCATGACAAGTTTGAAAAAAAATGTGTAAGACTTACTTTATGTTAATATCTAGATATTATGTAAAATGATGACTCTTGGTCCTATCTTCTTAATTTCGGCACAATGTATATATATGTGATGTTATTTTAATTATTTTGAGTATTGGGTATAATCGTGGGTATTTGTTTAGGCGTAGTTAGGTTTTAGAACTTCCGGGTATGCCTAAACGTATTTTATTATGAAACGTAAGAATTTTACGTAGCCAATAAAAATAAAATGAACAAAGTCATTAATTATCCTCATAATAATCATATAACACTTGCTTGATGTAAACATTTAATCGTTTAATGCCCGTTTACATTGTATGATCATTTTCAGTTTACGCGATTTAACTTAAAGTTTAAAATTAAAAGTGAATGCGTACGAGAAAAAAAATAAATAGTGAAATTAAATAGTATTGTAAATGACCTGAAAATATGGAATGTTACAATAACGGGCCGCGAATTGGACCGAACCGAGAAACCAACTCGAACTGGATCGACCGTAGACATGAGCAAAAAAACCGGTTCGGGAAACCGGACCGGTCCAGAAACTGAAAACCGAACCGGTCAAACCCGGTTTTGATCAGAACTGGTCCGGTTCTTGGCCAAACCGGCGGTTTGGGACCAGTTTAGGGTTTTCATGGTTCAGCCAGTTCGTGGACCGGTTTATCGAACCGGTTCTGGCGGGGTTTTTTTTCAAAATTCTAATATTGCTTTTAGAACGTGGGGGGACCTGTGAAGGAGCGTTTTTCTGACTTTTTTGGTGCAGTGTTTGTTATTTTGCTCTTTTATTTGATTATAAATTGAGGGGTTGTGTTAGGGATTCAATCACAACTTACAACTTACAATCCTAAGCAAAAAAAAACTCTCCAAAGGAAAACCGAATTTCTTTCAATAAGTAATGGCAACTCAATCTAGTTTAACTACCACTGGTGTTGGTTCTACAAGTGCACCAATGATTTTTCAAATCATACCAACTAGCCGAAACCACCAGATTTGAAAAGACTTCAACCTTTGCAAAATTTTGGACAACACGACTAGAGCTCAATGTAAGCATTGCTTTAATTTCTTTTCGTAAAATTCTAACTCGACGTTAAAGAATCATATCTCGCATCCGCATTGTGAGGCGTTGAAGACGGTTCCGAAAGCGGGGCAATCGTCTATGTCTCGAGAAGGGAGTCTTTTTGTGTACAATCTGGATGTTCTTCGTGAACAATTCGTGGGTTTGTGATTTAACGAGGGTTGCCATTCAAGCACTTTGACTACGAGCAAACAACGAGGGTGTTTCAGAACCATATGCAACCAAAATACAGTCATGTAAGTCGCACTACTCTCAAACGTGATGCAATAAAATTATGGGTAGCGGCTAAACAAGCAATAATTGATGGTTTTCTTAACTTAAATACTAATGTCAACCTAACAACGGATGTTTGGTCTGCTCCTCATGGGTTGCTCGATTCTTACATATGTGTTACCGCACATTGGATTGAACCCGGTACTTGGCAAACGATGAAGTGGGTCATTGCATTCGAAGACTTTCCAGTTCCCCACATGGGCGATGCTTTAGCTAGAAGGTTGAGAAAAGTGTTTATCAATTTTAACTTGGAAGATAAAATTATGTCAATTACATTGGATAATGCTAGCAACAACACATCAGCAATTGGTAAACTAAAATTAAAATACGAACCACCAATTGATGGTAGGTTTTATCATAGTCGTTATGTTGCACATATCATTAACTTGGTTGTGCAAGATGGTTTAGCGGTGCCCGCGATTAATGCAATCAAAGAGTCTTTTAAAATAATGTTAAAAGATGTAAAGAAGCGAGGAAACCTTGTTTATCACCTAATTGGGATGTTCTGACAAGATGGAACTCCACTTATCGTATGTTCCAATGTGGTTTAAAACAACGATCTACTTTGATGTATTTTCATGACCTTTTGGCCAGTAAGGGTAAGTGTAATCATTTTCCGGAAGAGAATTGGGTTACTATTGAAAGTTTAACCCAATTACTTTAAGTGTCTAACAATGCTACGAAAATTTTATCGGGGGTTTACTACCCAACATCTCCATTGGTACTTCAATAGATTTTCTTCATGAGTAATAAATTAAGCGAATAGGGGGGTATATTTACAAGTATGGTTAAACCAATGAAGCAAAAACTTAAGAAGTTTTTTCAAAAAATGTCACCGATAATTACTTGTGCGGCCGCTTTAAACCCATGTTTTAATGTACACGGGGTAGAGTTACTCATCGAGTCAATAAGTACGGATTTAGAACTTTTTGACGATGGTTATGCAACTAAGGCAAAAAAATGTTTCACCGACTCTTTGGAAGGTTTGTATAATATTTATTATGCAAAATATGGTAATCCAACAACAACTGAATCAAGTAGTGCGGCTTCTTCATCGAGGGCGAGTGGCGGGAATGAAATGAGCCGGTTGCTAAACCGGTTAAAAGAACATACAAACAAAAAGGCAAGGAGTAATCCTTCATTGTCCTTCGAATATCAGCGATATGTCCATTCGGATTTTGTGACACATCTTCAATACAATGAGTTTACAGTTGATGTCTTGGGTTTTTGGAAAGCAAAGGAATCAATATTTCCCGTTCTATCCCGCATGGTCATGGATATAATAAGTGTACAAGCTACTTCGGTTGCTTCTGAATCCGCATTTTCAACAAGTGGGAGGGTGTTGTCAATCCGAAGAACAAGACTCACTCCGGCATCTTTAGAGATGTGAATGTGTTTAAAGGATCACCTGGACGCTCAAAAGCGTAAACAAGACAAATCCAGTCATACATCATATTAAGGTTTTTCTAAAAACCCTAAATTCTTTAATTCTATGATTTTATGTGTATAATGTTTATATAGTTAATCACCATCTAGAAAATATAATGACCCAAAATATACAGTTTAATTTCGATTCTTGGATCTGAGATTTTATTCTTTATAAAAATTCTTCATGTCATGAGGATCGTAAGCATATAAAGAACTCGAAAAACCAATCTATAACGAAGAAGTTATGCCATTTACAAGTTTACGCTAATAAATATATAAAAAGTGTTTTTATAAAAGTAATTTTATAAAAACGAGCTACTGTTCTTAACAGTGGGCTGTTGGAAAATACTTTACATAAATAGAACTTTTAATTACGAAGACGTACTCGAAAGAATCACTAAAATCAGAGTTTATATGAATAAGTTATGATTTTTACGAGATTACAATAATTAAAGTTTATAAAAATATTTTTATAAACTGTGAACAGTAAAAATCACTATTTATCAGCAGGTCAAATATTTAAAATGTAATATCTTGATACATCTTTTTAATACGAATTCGTGCATATAAAGAACGCTAAAAACAGAATTAAAACGAGTAAGATACGACGTTCCAAAGATTTGACATTTTATATAAATCTGATTAACGCTTCAGCAGCTACTGAAACGCAGTTTCGAGGGCCTTTGGGTCTGATTGAGTCGAAGTATAAAACTACAAAGTTGTCCGAAACGACATTTTACATAAACCTGCCGATTTTCATAATTTTAGGATATATAGATTGCAAACTAGACACTTTTTCGTGACATAAATATTGTTGGTTCGTTTTGGGACTAAAAGCCTTAGAAATTATATTTGTAACACTTATATAATGATCAAGCATGGTTTAAAACCTTATAAATAATATTGTACATATTTATCTAATTATTTATGTAATTACATTATATAAATAATAAAAACATTAAACCAAGTATTATATTAATAGGGAATTTCATAATAATATGAGGCATCTTCGGGTGTCGTGTTGACGAGTTGTGGATTTACGATTTAAAGAGTCCTGACTCCTCATACGTTTATTGCATGACCTCTAAATTATGATAGCCCGAACGATAGTACAATGTTATTTATATAAGACAAGTAACTAAACAAAACCTTAAGGATACTTCATATAACAACTCAAGAATCTATGTTCAAATCAACTATTATTTCTCAATTACAATTAGATGGTGATGTAGCTATATAGAATTATATATGTTATTAGTACTTAGTACTCATACGACCTATAATTATTTAGGTTGCATTCGGGTTTCGCGAGGCGATACACTTACTTGATTTATATAATCGACACATTCACTCAAGGTGAGTTTATAGTCTCACGTTTTATTCGTTTTACATATACTTTACAACTTTTAGGGTGAGAAACATGCTCGTTTATTTTATAACAATGCGATTACTTTTCAAAGACTTTGTGAGTTTATAGCCCCTCTTTCACTTGTTTTACACTTACTTTACAAATCTCGGAGGAGAATACATGCTCGTTACAACTTATTTACATATGCATTTACAATCTCTTTTGCATACTTGATTTCGTAACTTGGTTACATACACACTTACAAAACTGTTTATATACTCATTACAAACTCATTTACATGATTGATTACAAATTCGATTACATGAAAGTTTACAAACTCATTTACAATGGTTGATTACAAACTTAATTACATACTCACTTTACTTATGGACGTAATAACTATACTTGATTTCCAATGATTACGGATTAGCTTAGGTTGCATGAACGGTTAATTACGGTAGGTAAGCGCGCATGTTATAAAATAAGTCAATGTTGAGGGTGTCCCAGGTCGGATATAACACCCCTATTTTTCAAATATAGCAGCGGAAGCTAATCTGTGGTATTACTTCATGATTCATAGTCACAATAATAGAAAATGACTCAAAAGAGACGTTTTTAAAAGATAAGTTATCATTCAATATTTCATCAGAGTTTTTACAAACAGAAAAGTACAGGTCCCAAAATCTACATTTTCAAAACATAAAGAGTGAATGATAACAGGTTTTAGCCATCTTCAAGTCCGCCACTCCGTGCCTTAGATTGCTCAATTACCTGAGATAAACATGCTAAAAAGATCAACACAATGGTTGAGTGAAGTTCATAGGTTTATGTTAAACAGTTTGAATACAAGTTATCATAATCAATGGGTATCGTTGTTTCCACCCATACTAAAATCATCTATGTGCAATTATTCGAAAATAGTATTATTATTATTATTGCCCAAAGCTCATGACACCGAGGCGTTGAGTTAATCAATAATCACAATGTTTGCCCCAACGGGTACCTTGCCAAGCACCCGCAAAGTTCTCAAATGAAGTGTGTTTGGTAGCCAACAGTATAGGTATGCCAACGGGGAGTTCAACCTAAATAGATCTATCCACATCATTCGCGCTTACTCACCAGTAAGTTCGGTTCAAGTAATTAACGGTTCATGATAATGGGGTCTTAATGGCAATAGATACTTAGGCAATAATACATCAGATAGTATACAGTTTTGGAAAAACACTTGTATTCATTTATAGCATGTATCCCCCTCACGGGTTTATAAAATATTCAAGAAGTAAAAGTGAGGCTACGAACTCACCTTAACAGTATAAGGAAATCTGATTGATATAGAAATTGAAAGTAAAACGGCTTCAACATGCAACCTGAGGTAATAGGTTAAGTCTTAGTTTGATTGTACTCTAGAACTTTGATTCTTAAGGTTTAATGTTGTTATTGTTTTGATTGGAGAATTTGTTGAGATATTGTATCACTGTTCGGGCAATCATAATTCAGAGGCCATGTAGTATCGTTTGAGGAGCCAGGGCACTTTAAATCGTAAACCCAGCAAACTCGTCACGACGAATACCCAAATGGAACCCCTCACATGAATTTCCCTAGTAACATGATATATTATATTTGATTATATATTAAATATATAATATAATTGTGAAAAATGCGTCGATTTATGATTAATAACGAAGAATGTGTCGGGTTTTAATAAAATCGAGTTTTATAATATTTATCTATATTTTTATAATTTATTTAAAAATATTTTATTTTATATTTTTAAGAATATGAAATTGACAATAAATACCCTTGTATTTATAAATATTTACAAAAGTAATCCTTTATATATAAAAGTATATAAATTAAATCCCTCAACATTAAAACTTGGCAAGACAAGCCCTTGAAGTTATAACTTCAATAAAATTACAAAAACAGCCCTTGTAGTTAATATTTTCCAAATATTTACAATATATACCCTTGCATGGGTTTTAAATTGCAAATCAAGTCCAAAATGCCATGCAAGCTTATTTTTGGATTCCAAAAGATATTTGCAGCTTATAGCTTGTTAGAATAAGCTAAAATAAGATGTTTTAACTTAACGAAAGATTAGAAAAAGTATTTGTTTGGCTAGAAATCAAAACGGGTCGTTTTAGGGTTTTTAGTTAAAAACACATAGGTTTTAGATCCAAGGGTTTTAACAAGAGTTCATGCATGATCTAATAAGCTTTATAAGAGTTCTAAAACAGATATGGAGCTTATTGAACGAGAATTTGAGCTTACGGGTTCAAAAATGGGTCGAATGAGGGTTTTGATGCTCGTACGCCTAGAATAACGACCTCGGGGCTTTGTTTCTTAGAACTCCATTGATGTGAGTGAGATGAGAATTGAAGGTGTGAGTTTGAATGGAGAATGGTGCGTCCCTTTTATAGGGTCGAATGACCCTTAGTGCCCAAGTTGGGTTTTGATTAGTGTCTAGGCTAGTAGAAGTGACTAAGAGAGGCTATAAGGATGAGTCTTACAAGCTAGAACTAGCCATGAAGTGTTGGACGGTCCTTGTGGAGCCGCGGCATACATGGAGCAAAAAGGGGTGATGTAGCAAGTCTTGGAGGCCAAGGGGGTGATAGTGGTGCTTGTAAGCTGCTTGGGGTTGAATTAGCTTAGTCATGGAGGTAGTAGGGTGCTTGGTTTGAGTTAAAATGGATAGAAATGGAAGAAAATGGGTCGCGGGTTCATTTTAGGGTTCGGGTTAGGGTTTTGATTTTAAAAACGTGTACATTGGAGTAATAAGGAGAGAAATGTAATGTAAATGATGTGCATAGAGTGCTTGTAACTTAGGTTGATTAGTTTGTACGAAATCCTTAAGAAAAACAAAGGTAAAACGGCTATTTTGAATATCGTGCTTTATTAACTTGTACATTATGCATTAAAGGACTTGTACATTATTTTGGAGGGAATGGTGATTCAAATAATATGATATGATACTTGTACATATGCCTTGCTTAATTGTACATTCACTTTAAATGTAAACTTTACATGAAATTAGGGTTTTGACCTAAACCTTAACGGTTTATATTTATTTCATGAAAACTACGTTAAATGGATAACGTATATAATAAAATAGATAATAGATTATTGACTTGACATGTTATGATGTTTGCTTGACCTAAACATAGGTAGAAATGACATAGGTAGGTTGCGTGTGCTCGTTTACTTTAGAAATGCAAGTTACGTTGCATAATGAGATAATAGTAATGCAAGTTACGTTGCATTATAAGATCATAGAGATGCAAGTTACGTTGCATAATGAGATGATAGTAATGCAAGTTACGTTGCATTATGAAATAAAGCAAAAAAATTCCCCGTGAAAAGGTGATATATTATACAATAGATGGATATTACATTGGTGAAAATTACGGGTTGTTATAGTCCCCTGCCCTTAAAGAAATATCGTCCCGAGATTTAGGTGGACTTTGAATTGTTGTTGGAAAATAGATGTGGATATTTGGCACGAATTTCATCTTCGCATTCCCACGTAAATTCGGGTCCTCTTTTAGAGTTCCTTTTGACCTTGACAATAGGTATGCGACTTTGTTTAAGTTGCTTGACTTCCCGATCCATAATTTCTATGGGTTCTTCCACAAAATTGAGTTTATCATCGAGCTAAAGCTCTTTCATTGGGATAACGAGAGATTCATTAGATAAGCATTTCTTTAAATTAGAAACGTGGAAAGTATTATGGACATTGCTGAGTTCTTCAGGAAGCTCAAGTTTGTATGCCACTGGACCAATCCTTTTAAGGATTTTGAATGGTCCAATGTATCGAGGATTAAGCTTCCCTCGCTTTCCGAATCGGATGACACCTTTACGAGGTGATACTTTTAACATAACACGATCTCTAACTTGGAATTCCAAAGGCTTTCGCCTTATATTGGCGTAACTTCTTTGTTGGTCTCTTGCAGCTTGCAAGCGTTGTCGAATTTGTACTATCTTTTTAGTGGTTTCATTTATTATCTCTGGTCCTGTAAGTTGAGCATCTCCAACTTTGGCCCAGCAAACAGGTGATCTGCACTTTCGACCATAAAGTGCCTCGAATGGTGTTGCCTTGATGCTGGCATGGTAACTGTTATTGTAAAAAATTCTACCAAAGGTTAGTGTTTTTCCCATCCTTTTCCAAAATCTATAACACAAGCTCGAAGCATGTCTTCGAGTGTTTGGATGGTTCTTTCGCTTTGTCCATCAGTTTCAGGATGATATGTCGTACTTATGTCTAATTGAGTACCCAAAGCATTCTGTAATGATTGCCAGAATCTGGATGTGATATGATTGCCACGATCCGAGATGATAGATATTGGTACTCTATGTCGTGAGACTATTTCCTTTATGTACAACCTTGTAAGAGTTTCCATACTATCGGTTTCTCTAGTAGGAACGAAATGAGCGGATTTGGTAAGGCGATCTACAATGACCCAAATTGTGTCATGTCCGTTAGATGTTCTAGGTAGCTTTGTAACGACATCTATCGTTATTCTTTCCCATTTCCATATAGGAATCTTTGGTTGTATCAGTAAGCCGGATGACTTTTACCTTTCTGCTTTAACTCTGGAACATGTTAAACACTTGCCAACATATTCTACGATGATTACCTTCATGTTAGGCCACTAATAGAGTTTCTTTAAATCCTGATACATTTTATCAGAACCTGGGTGAATAGAATACTTTGATTTATGGGACTCACGCATGATCAAGTCTCTCAGATTACCAAAGAGTGGTAACCAGCTTCGATTCTTAATGCAACGAGTTCCATTAGAACGTATTTCAAATGCTTTATCGATTCCTCGTAAGTTCTCTGTAACAAACCGTATTTTTGATCAATGAACGACGTCATTAAATTCACTATTTTTTTTTCTTTTTTCTCTCGTGCGCGTTTACTTTAATTCTCATCACATAATTAAATCGCGTAAGCTAAAAATTTTCACTTAACGAATAAAACAAGAGAAACATGATTTTTATACACTATTTCCTGACATGAATAGTGTTGGTTCGTTTTTAATAAAACTTTTGGCGAAACATTTTTAGAATCATTTATATAATATTTATATGAGTTTTAAATTTATAAATATTATTTTACGAGACGATTGACCCACTTAAACGATAACATTTTACCAACGATAGAAACATTATTTTATTTTTTTGAAAGTAATGATTTACTTATTATGTTTTATTATTTTTATCGGATACGTAAAGTGTATACGTTTCGCGATAAAATACATTTAGGCATACCCGGAACCACCAAAACTTTTATACGCTTCAACAAATACCTATGATTATACCCAATGCCTAAAGTTTTATCAAATATCACCCATATTAACATTGTTAGTCATATTGTGCATAAAATAAATAAGCTAGATCATACACATTACAAGTTTTACCTTTATGATAAAAAACTACAACTTATATCTTCAATATAATGCAAGATATTTTGCAAGACACCAAAAATAATCTAGTACATCCCCCCTCCTCCTTATTTTCGTGGGATGCTTCCCATATTAGGGAACCATGAGCACACAAACACTTAGCTAGGACCATGTATAAACTCTAGCCATTAATACCTAGCTCATGACTAGTTAGCAAGACCAAAGACCCTAAAACCCTCCCCCTTGTTTTACTCATCATGTCATCGGACTTATACAAGCAATCTTTGGGACTACTAAATAGTTTAATATACATAGCATACATATTAGTTTATCACCACACAACCTTATTTCATTAACCAAAAAAACGTTCACAAACTCTCTTTTGTCTCTCTTCATTCACGGCCACAAACACCCCATTTAAAATAATTTATACCTTTATTTTCCAAAACCATACAAGTATTACTACATCCTTCCTATGATAACCTAAGGTATTTTGAAGGTTAGGATAAGTATTTTCAAGTGTTGAAGCAAGAAAAGCAAGATTAAGGTTTTCATTAGAAAATTTGGGTTTCAAGAGTGCAAGCTTTGGTTTTATATCTAAACAAGGGTTTAGATACTTTGGTTCATCACACTACATCTCATTAAGGTTATCTATAAACCTTTATGTCCTTACTTTTATCATTTTATGTGTTTTGGGTGTTCTAATTTAGAGCAATATCACCATTTATTAGGGTTTAAAACATGATAAAGGGATTCTACTTGTGATAATGATTTTATTAACACTTTTCTCATATGAACTTGTGAACATGGAATATATAATATAAAACCATACTAAATTAGAGTTATAAAGGAATTGTGGTAAATATTTAAGTATAGAAAGTAAGTTATAAAAACAAAGTTATACGAGTGTACCTATTTATTTCAATGGGACTGTTTTGGGTCGACTTTTGAAACAGCCATATTATGTATTAGAAAGATAGTACACCTCATGACGTTTCCAAATATGTAGAGAACTTGAAAAACCGCCTTATAATGAAAAAGATACGATAAAAATACGATTTACGTTAATACCGGGTGTTATAAAACTATTTTTATAAAAATTACTATTCATGACAGAAACTTTTATATTTTTAAACTTCATAAATCAATAAAAACTATTACAATTATGAAGAACATGCTCGAAGAAATCGCTAAAAACAGGAAACTAAAACGAATAAAAACGACTGTTTACGGGTTTACGATAACGAGAACGATAAAAATAAATTAGGGTCTGGTGTGAACAGTAAAAGTTACTGTTCAACGACAGAAGGTCAAAAGTTCAAAAATGTAAATTTATGATAACTCGTCTTAATACGAAAGCGTGGTGCATAATAACACGTTAAAATCGGGCCTTAAAACGCTAAAAGTTAGAAATAGATTTACTAAAACATTAAATAATAACGTTTTAACTCAATAATTATAAACGTTTTAACTTATTAAACACAATTTTACCAAAACAATTAGATGGTGATTGAGCTATATAGACCTATATGTGGTATTAGTTTATCAAAGTACTATATTACTAGGGAGTTTCATAATGAGGCCTCTTCGGGGTGGCGTATCGACGAGTTGCTGGATTTACGATTTAAAGTGTCCTAGCTCCTCATACGTTCACTACACGACCTCTTAATTATGATAGCCCGAACGATAGTATGATGAGCTATATATTAATCTAAGTGCTTAGTACTTATACGACCTATATTGATTAGGTTGCATTCAATCGTAAGCGTGACGCATTTTCTATTGTGAATACTTGTTGATTACCATTCACTCAAGGTGAGTTCGTAGCCCCTTTTTCTACTACTTGTTTTATTAAATTCGGGGGAGATTACATGCTTGATTTCTTTGGACACAAGTGTTTTCAAAACTGTATGCTATTTCCTGATTACATTATTGCCTAAGTACCCTTCTGCCACTAAGTCCCCTTTTATCATGAACCGTTAATTACCTGCTGGGTATACGCTAGTGTTATGGATAGATCTATCGGGACTGACAATCCCCACCTTACTTGGGGTCACAAGTTGACTCATGGTGCATTTAACATTCGAAGAAAATTCGTAGGATGTTTGGCAGCATCTGTATTGAGAAAATTCGTAGGATGTTTTTGTAACATCTGTATCCGTGTTGGGGCACAAACCTCGAGTACTGGTTTGATTACAGTTTATTACGTTAAGGTTCGGTGTCATGAGCTTAGGGCAATAATACAAAGTGTTGGACTATCGAATGTGTTTCATAGTCTACTATTACTTAAATCTTGTGGTCCACGCTATTTCCTGATAAACCTATGAATTCACTCAACAATTTTGTTGACGTTTTAGCATGTTTTAATCTCAGGTGCTGAGGCATAAGCTTGGATGGGAGCCGTGACGGATATCTATTAGAGGGATTCTGATTTCTTAAATTCAATGAAACTTTTTTCTTATAAAGTCTTAATGTCTTTTTTTCAAAACTATGAGACCTAACTTGAAAACTCTGATCTTTTGTAATGACATGGAATGAAACTTATTTTTAACATCCATTTAAGGTCGTTTTCTATATCTTGATTTTTGTACTTTGACGTAGCACCCCATTGTTACCTTTCCGCTGCGACTTGATTTTGGGGGTGTTACAATGAGTTCCTCAATCTCCCTACAAAGAGACGCTTCAACAGCCTCCAACCTAGCCTTATCCGCCTCCAAAGAAGTAACCTTTGATTTAAGTGCTGAAAGGATCACTTGGTAACCTGCCCATTTTTGGCTCTCTAGCATCATCCTATCAAGGTTACCTTTGTGCTCTTTAACTTTGGAAGACAAGGAAGAAATCTTCTCCTGAAGAGCTAGTACAACAGGATTCTGATCAAACTCGGCCATAGCAGCTTCACATTTGGCTCGAAGCCCTTCGCATTCCTCCTTACGAGACCTTTCCCTAGCTTAGATAATATCAGCTTCACCACTCATCCTCTTAATAACCTGTAAAAACTCACGGGCTCTCTTGTTACTGCATTATCTACCACAGCCTGCCATGTATTACAGTGGTCATGAAGATCAAGTAGTTCCAAATCCATTTGATTATCCAAATAGCCTCTCCAAGCTGGTAGAGTAATAGAAGAAATCTTCAAGTGACATGCATTAGCATCTTTAAGCTCAAAACAATCCGAAATGCCTACAAGACATACAAAGATTACAAAGAATGAATAAGCAAATCAACACCTTCAGGAGAGAACTAAACGAAATAAAAATTTACCCTCATCGTCATCAAATATGGAAAGAAAAAGGGCATCATCCTTGGAAGCAGAGGTTTTGGCATGCACAGCATAAGAACTTGATGACCCAAAAACTAGTTTCCTCTTCACAGAAGGCTTTGAAGAACCTCCCCTTGTCTTACAGTTCCTCTCTTTGATGCAAGTAGCTACACTCCCAGGGTGCACAACAAACACACCGGCCTTCAGAATCTCCTCTGGGTCTGTGGTAACCTCTGAAGGTTAAACTTTAGGCTCCTCAACATCTTTGGGAGGTTCCGTATTAACTGAAGCAGAAAGGGAACCAATACCAAGTCCTGGGGATGGCTCCTTCGGTAAAAAAGGAATGTCATCATCATCTTCAGTTTAGATAAAGTTCCTGAAATCCATTTCTAAAAAATGTACAAATAAATCATATATCGGCAAAAAAGAAGACTAAATAAGTAATCGAGAAAGATAAATACCCTTGCCGCCCACAATGATAGCAGGCCGTTGTTGGCCGAACTCCCACGAAGGCTTAAGGCCAGCTACAAACAGAATGGGATCATCAAACACACGAACACTTGTAGGATACTGACCAAGACGCTAAAAATACAGATTTTCATCTATATTTAGAGGGAGCTTATCTTTGAAGGATTTTGACTTAAGCTTGTATTCATCAAGTAAAAGTTGGGGATACTTGGAAGGGATAATGGAGTCTTTAACAAAGAAGAATCATTCATGCCAGCCCTCGATATGAGTAATGACTTTAGGGAGAAGGTTGGGAATGTATTTTTCAGACCTTTTTTGAAAAGTCAGCCAGCTACCAGCCCGACACAAATTAAAGAAACCTTGAAAGAGGTCCACAGAGGGTTCACAGCCATAAGCTTTGCACATAATGATGAAAGTTGTTAGTTTGGCACAACCAAAGGGGTTAAGCCTGGAGATGTAAACTTTGAAATACTGAAGAACCTCACAAAAAAAGTTAGTAAGAGGTAACCTGAGATTGGCAAGAGAAAAAGAATGTGTGTAGCTGACATAACCAGGAGGGGCGTCAAAGATGGTTTGAGTAGATGTCGGCAATATAACATCATATTTTGAAGGAATAGGATAGGAAGAAAGGAACTCATTCAACTCCTTGGCTGACAAACCACAACGCTTCACAGCTATGGTATCCTTCACACTCATAATAAAAAAATAGTTTTTGAGATTCTTACCTTACAACACTTCAAGAAGAAGAAAGTTGAATAATGGAGGTGATAAAAAGAAAATAGGGTTTAGAAGTGACGTTTATATAGGCGAAGGTAGAGAGATGTGGGACTGCACACGTGGAAGAGATTAAAGACATCTATGGATTTCACACTTAATTTAAATTGAGATAAGAAGTTCATGATAATCAAGGCTGATTGTTGAGTAATTTGCATTTAAAACTCTCAACTAACCCTGAGGCAAGTGCGTTTCACTATTTAGCATCTGCAATTGAAGCATGGCCTTCGATCTCGATTGTGAATGATAGTCAAAAGCAATACATACATAAATGTATACATTACATTCGACTAGGGGGCTTGATAACATACCCTCTTCTTCAGTTTGAAGGCCTCCCCTTCGAAGCTCGAATGGGATTTTCTCCTAATTATAACCAAAAACCTTCAAATAGTTTCGAATGGTGTAAAACCACCTTTGGGATGGTTACCAGTGTGGGAATCCGCCATGCAAAGCCCTACACCTTCACGGTGGGCCTTCAATGAAACTTGAGCAAAGGTCAAACCCATGTTCTCCATCTCTATCAAGGTCTTCCCGCCAAAATAGATATCATGGTACATAACCCCAAGAATCACCCCTTAAATCGCGGGACACCCCCATGATCACCGGTCTATGTGCTAAGCCTTGTCCCATCTTATTTCTACACTTATAAATAGATGGTATAGGCTCCAGGTATGGTCAAAAATTTTACACACACTTACTTACGTTATCATACTTTACCAAATACAAAGCACATACTTAATCTTACGCCGGAGATGATTCATAGGGACACCCCTACGCTTCACTTAATGTAGTGTTTTCATTTGTGTTGACATAAGTTATTCAAGACTTGGATACTCAGCAATCACCTAAAGCATTCTTCTATCTCATTGAAGCCTGATCGTGCCCATATTTTCACAATCATTTATATTATGGAATGATGTAGTGATCTTGGATCTTGTACTTGTTCCTTTATGCTTTAACTTGTATGTGATCTTGAGCTTGTTGAGATCATCAACCAAGCATAGTCTCATATCATCGTCTTGTAATCATTTGTCTTCTTATGGTCTTGTGACTTTTGGATCGACATGCTCATACTTTTCTTGATCTTGAAAGCTTTATAGTCATCTTTCTTGAAGTTCTTTAATCTTTAATAGTTTGTAATTTCAATAAGGACATGCGGTATCAGATTAGCGGAAGTTTTGAAACATGTACTTGAGCTTTCATAATGTCTATATATTTGTTGGTCGAGTATGAGCATGTGGCAATAGAATCTGACTTGTCCTTGATTCTGAACTGTTATCTTCAGGATTCACCTACAGGTTTAGGTTAGTGGTAATCAACATATATGGACAAAAGTGTCTTTGTTCACTTTCATCAAATACGGTTGTAATAACCACGGTTCCCCATTAATCAGAATAAATATTGCCAATGATCAGGTAAAATTCAAAAGAATCTCCTTGACAGGGTTTTATAGCTGCACTAGCCGTTCTTATTATCAAAGTGTCTCAAAGTAGACAACACGATATGAGTGAACCTGTGAAATATTATCCCACTGATTGAAAAATCAATCGACGAGTCACTTGCTAAAGTGATTTTGCGACACATCGAGAGTTTTAAGCATTTCAAAATTCATCAACCGTCAATTCATAATCTGGATCGAATCAATATATAGTGTCACAAGTTTTATTCATATTGGATCTCATACGTCACCTATCGCAGAGCTTGTTTGATGTTGGCTCTGGAAGGATTTCCATCGTCACTGTGAATACATAAGTATCACTTTGATGTTCTAGAATAATCACAAGGATAATGCGTAGGACTCTTAAGATATTTTCTTGTTTTCACAGTGTGTGAGAGACAAGAGAATTTAGATTAGTATCTTAGTGAGATTTATGGATGATCTATTTTTGCTTTAGACTCAATAGTGCACCTTTGCTTTTAGTGATCGGAGGCTGAAGCTGACTGCCACCTTTTCAATATCAACCGACTCGAAGTGAGAAGATCGATATAGAACGTGTTTAGTCTCCGTGAGAAACGAAACAAAAATATTTTAAGAGATTTTGAGTGGCTAGGGAGGGTTGTGCATTGCACCACTAGGTTTATGATGACTATCTTCAATACCAGACAATAGCTTAGTGTTTCTGATAGCATATGTATTGACCTAGTTTTTGCCTAAATGTATGAAGGGCTTCTTTCTTTACACCCTTTATCCTTACAATTCTTTTTCATTCTTCAACCCCTTCATTACTTACCAAGTCCTCATCACTAACACCTTGTTGGGTTTATTCCAGTGTTAGCTCTGACTTAGTCAGAATTATTTCCCATTCTTACTTTTACTCCTTTTGTATCATACCTAATGACTTCTAATCTAACTATTGGAATGTCCCTGGGTAGATCCCTCAGGTTCTGGCTGGATCATGGAATGAATACCTATGCCTAACCACCTTATGTCACCATAAAATAAAGTACATGGTTGGTCTTTTGAGTATTACCATCACTATCTAATAAAACAATTGAAAAATTCAATCAAAGTGTTTGATAAAGATATCAAAATATTTTACACTTTGAGAGTTTCAATTTTCACCAAAAGCTCCCCCTTAACATGTGCATCGATATTCAAAAATGTTTAGCACATGCTAAGTGTAGAGAACACTAGAGTCATTATTGATCACATTTTACAAGTTGCATAATTTTAATCATATTTTTTCCCCTATCTAAAATGTTAAATCTTTTGATATTTTGGATATCAATTGATTAAAACTTTCAGGAAGAAAACATATTTATACTAAGTAATATTTTTAGGAATATTTAAATGCCCCCCCCCCTCAATTTATGAGGGTATCATATTGTGTCGAGTACATAATTTTTTTTTAAATTTATTGAAAAATTCATGAAAATTTATACTCGACCACAACAGAATATTTTAACCTACACTACATATATATACATATTTACAAGATAAGTTTAAGACAGGACCTTTAATAGTCAAACAAATATTGACACAGCCAATATGTCTGCGTGAGCAGCCTGAAGTCCGTCTCATTGTTCCTTCCACCAACAAAACATTCAAGACTTCTAAGGATTCGCCTTCTGTGCAAAGTCTTCTCGATAACCTTCAAAATTGACTTAGCATGTTTGCAATCTGATTTTGATCAAGATCTTGATAGCTTGTCTCCATCATAACCAACCGTGATGTTGGTCAAACGAGTCTTCAACCCATCTTGAACTGTCACAAGCGTTGAATCCCTAAACTTACACGTTTTGTCTTCTCTCATTAGACAAATATATCTAGATCTGCTTTCATAAATCACACCCTTGGGTTTGTAGAAAATGGTAAATGGTTTTTGGCCATTAACACCAGGAGATGAAACTTGAGCTTTGATTAGATTAAGCTTGGTTTGGTAACTTTCTACACCAAGTTGGAGGTCTTCGACTCTGTATTTATTTATAGTCCTTCAGATGAAACACCGTAATGCAACAGCCAAATCGTCTGAATCTTTCCATCTAGGTGGTGGAGTTTATTCTGGTAGTACAAGAGGAACATATCTTTAATGTCATTCAAATAAAGACTTGGAAAGTCGGCCTCCTTAAGAATGTATTCCTTTTGATTTTCCCTTTTTTCTACATTCTCCTTCAAGTAACCATAACCTTGTTGTTTGTCAACTAAAATTCTTACAATGCTTAAGATATTCATTCAAGAGTAAACGGTGTGAGTAGATTGAATTGCATGTCTTGCTCAGATGAATAACTTTCTTTTATAACCACAATGACTTACCCCATAAGCTGCATCCTTATCATATGCTACAAGGGATTAGCTCCATAAGTTTTTAACCATTTGTTCAACTCCATACAACTCATATTCTGATAGCTCTTGTCTATGTTGTTGAAGCTGAGTATTTCTTCTCTTCTAAGTTCTCAGCTCTAAGATACTCAAGATCTTTGTTGAAGAAATGACTAGCTTTAATATATAAACGGTTAGGAGAACTAACTAGAGGTAGAGGATTATTGAAGTCATTTGGAGTGTTGTTACCTTCAGGGTTAATCCAATCCAGTTGTTTAGAGAATGTTAAGTAATGTTGCTCTAAGTGGTATTCCAATTCAATACAACTTCGAAAGGTTCCTTTTAAGAGTTGGTAGACTGGACCTTCAAGATCAACTTTGGTAAGAGTCCTTTTAGAGACGATGCTTGACAAAGTTTGAGAAGTTAAAAGTGGTACCAAATATGTCATCAACGTCTGCTGGATCCTTTGCATTTTTCTCTAAGTCAATGAACCATGTTTGCTCAGGACCTGCAGTAGCACTTGGTTCCTTTCTCGAATATAGATCTGGAGAATTAGGAGTTTCTGGTCGAGGAGATTCCTTAAACCAGTTTGGTTTGTTTGCAACAGGAGCAGAAGGAGTAGAATTATGACATATATCTTCAACATTTTTTCTATATCCAATATACCTTCATCTGCATCTATAGGTTGGGTAGATTAGGATGGTTTAGATGACTATTTATCTTTCTTTAAAGTATCAGCTTAGTCTTTATCCTTATTTGATGAATTAGGATTCTTTTGTTTCTTCTTTGGTTCTTTATCAGCACTTGCAGAGGGATCGTTATCAGTATCATCACTTCATCTTTTCTTTTTAGAATCAACATCGGGTGGATGGTCTTTGTCATGATTGTTCCTTGGATGAGATTTACTGAATACTCTATCCATATCATCCTCATCAAAAATTAGAGAGGCTGCGAGAGCATCATACAAAGCTTTGTGTTTTGGATGATGTTTGAATGTCTTAGCTTTATCCATCATTCAAAACAGCAAATCCTTTTGATCATAAATTTTAGAGTCAGCCTTGCTCCATGATGGTGTAGGCATGCTTTTCTTTGCCGCATTTTCCAGCTTGATTTTTCCAAAATCAGGTAAACGTTTCGGTAACTCAATCTATTTAAAGTGTTATTTTAAGGATTTTTCAATGGCTGCTTGAAGATTAAACTTTGACATTGTGTCAACCTTTCTTTCCTGACGATACACTCTGTTTTTAAGAGGAGAATAATTATTTTGCGAATTAGGGAAAGTAGACTTCTTCATGAATCTTTTTGTCTTGACTTGTATTGGTTGTGTTGGAGGAGGTAGAGAAGATGGAATTGTTGCTGTATCAGGAGAAAGAGTCACGGTTGATTCAATAGGAGGATGTCTCAGTGCAACCGGAGTGGCTTTAGTAACTGGTACATCCACCATTGATTGAACTTCAGATTCACCAGGATTCTTTAGAAGTTTAGAAATATTCATATGAGAATGCTCATGCTCATTAAGAAACTAGTTCGTAAATTCTATAGAAGAGAAAGTATGAGATGAGCTATTAACTAGTTTGTCAGGTTAAATATCTTATATTTAAACATCAACTTGATCCTCTCTTACTAGTGCAATATGAGTATCAACATTTACTGCTACATTCTATTTCTTAGGTATTTGTTCTTCAGTCACATGTTGATCAGTAACCATCTCAACATCTGTCATCTTGACATTCTCAGATGTCAGGGTGACTGTATTATCATTCTTAGTAACTTTAGCAACGCTGTTAGTAGCTATAACTGTTGTATCAGTGGCATCTTCAGCCTATATAGACATATCAGCATCATTTATAGGAACTTCATCATCATCACTTGATAAGTGTTCAATGGCAATTTTAGAACTTGAACTACTTGAGTCATCTCCTGGTCCATCTGGAACCTTTGGTGTCACTCCAGCTTCTTTATTTGAGCCTTTAAGGTGGGGCTCATCAGAAACCTCTAAAGCAATACCAGATCATTCACTAGACCTTTGGGTCAAAATTAAAAGATGAAATTATCTTTACTTTCATTTTTGTGCTTTCTTCATGTCTAACTTATATCTTACAGCTTCAAATGATGTTACTTGTCCTTTCATTTTCATCGAATGATCAATACCTTCTTCTACAGCTTCAGATTCTTAAGAAGTATTTCTACTAATTCTTATCCCAATGTTTCTGTGTCTGATTAATGGTTCAACTTCTTCTTCATCAGTTGCTTCTAAGTCAGCTTCATTAGCTACTTCATCATTTTGACCAATTTCTTCTACTACTCTTTGTTTCCTTTTTATTTTAGGAATATACACTTTCTACACAGCAATCACTGATTTATTCTTAGTCAGCAACCATTTGCCTCGGCTTGTAGATTTTGGTGGTGTCGCTGCAGTAGCTACATCCTTTGATTGTGCATGGCCTGTAGACTTAGCCAAATACTCTAAGTAATCAGCGGAAGCTTTTAGGTCATTAGTTAGCATCACTTCTGGTATAGGCATTCCAAAGATTGAGTCCTTAAGACCTTTGTTTGTAAACTTTAAGTTTCCAAGTAGGAGGTCAAGTTTGATGATGTGCCAAGGAGAGAGGTCTTTTGAGGATTTTGTTGTTTGTGGACATTATATAATTCACAATGAGTTTTGTGAATCATGGATACGGCATATGATCATTTTTGTTTTTGAGGTGCCAACGCATCGTAATTTGGTGTCTAAATTCATCCCAAATTAGTTCAACGAAGTTAACATTTTCACCAGTAACCATTCCCCATAAGATCTATAGCATTGGAAGTCTTGGACGATTATAACCACTAGCCTTCCCTGTTAAACATCTGCAAATCATAGTTAAAAATGTTCTCTAGGGTTGGTGTAGTTTATTGATTCTTAGATTTGAAAGAACATTGAATTTCTTATTGCGTCCAAGTTGATCGATGATGTTGATAATTGCTTTCTCAGGAGGTGGTGATGTAAAAGGATGATCAGTGATTCTTAGGGTGATTTTTAGGGCATTACGGATCAAATCTGCATTCACTTCCATCACTTGATTCTCTAGTTGAAAGTAGAACTTTTGAGTAGATAATTCCTGAGTGATGGTGTACCAAAAAATTTTCATGTAGATTACAAGAACATCTACAGGTAAGATGAAGGCATTAAAGAATGACTGTTTCTCAAGAACTTCTAAGCATATTTTGAAAATCACTTCTGGTTGAATCCCTTCCAAAGTGATTATGAGATTGCTTGAGGGAATCTGAATATGCTTGTAAACTGGAACTAGTGCAACATCTTTTAATTTCTGTTGATGTTGTTGCTCTTTAATTTATTCAGCCATTGTACCTGTTTATAAGAGATTTCCAAGACATATTCACATTCATAAGGGTTAATGAACATAAATATTTGATCATCTCTTTTAACAGATTTACAGATTTCCTGGATGAATTGATTGTTTTAAACATAATTTAGTTCAATTAATTTATTAAGAAAAATAGTCTATAATTCAATAAATCATATAACGATAGATAGATACCATGCATGTCAAAACAGTTTAATATTAAGCAGTTTAGAACATATACTGGTTCAATTTTAGCTAAATGATTTAGTATAATTGATTAAGACTTGTTTATTTTGATTTTAATAATTCTGAACAAAAAGTGATAATTTTGGTCAAATGGCATAAATTGACCAGGTCAAACTGTAAATGTTGACTAAGGTTAAATTGCATGTGATGACTAGGTCAAACTGCATGTGTTGACTAAGGTCAAAACATAAGTTTTGTGGTTAAATGACATAGGTTGACCATGAATTAGGACAGATGGCATTAGTTTACTAAAGTCAAGGTGTATGACTTGAGATCAAAATACATAAAAATGCTAAGTTTGACCAAGTTCAAACCGTATCTTGTGTCATCAAATGGCACATGTTGACCAAGTCAATTATGCAATTTGGTGACAAAATGCATACTTTAACCAAAGTCCAACCTCAAGTTTGAGGTCAAATGGCATATGTTGACCAAAGTCATACAACATCATTATGCACAAAAATGAGCCTTCTAACTTATCAAGCCGCATCAAATTCATAATTTTGCATTCAATCAAGCATCAAACAATCAAAATACAACCATTTTAATCACAACAATCATTGGAATCAATCAAGAACATCAAACAAACAATATTTTCGAACCAAAAACCCTTATATGGTTCGAGAATTTCCAAACAAGGGACACATGATGATAAGAAAAATTCTAGATAGCCTTAAACACATCACACAACATTCCTAAACACTAAATAACACAAACCCACAAACTTAATCAAACCTAATCAAATTTTCAAAAAATTTCATCCATTGTTTTCTTATTTATGACCAAATGGAAGTGATTCAATACAAAAGGGATATGACCCATTCATTAGGACCCTAAGGAGCACTAAACCCCTCTAATAATTTAAGTTTTTAAACATATACAAAAATCAAGAACCCGAGCATCAATATAATGATTTCGGGCATTATGAAGTGTTTGAGGTTAATTCCTTTTAATCCTAGTGTTGTTTAATGATATTAAACACGTATGAATCATTACCTTTTGTTGGAAAAACACGAATTTGATGCTTGAAATGTCAAAGGTTGCATTTTGGCGTGTTAAGAACAAAGGGTGTGTTTGGTTTTACAAACCAAACCGTCCCTTATGGTGATGGTGGTGTGATGTTTGTGTTTTCTGCAAGATTTACTCCTAGACTCTCTATCTTCTTTTAAATGCAACTTGTGTATGATCTTAAGGCATTTTTAACTAAAGGCAATTAGAAAACTAAGTCCTTGTGGTTTTAAGCCTATATTAGATAACACAAATTTTGCAAGTAATTCCTTAAAGATTTAATAAATGACATCTAAGGCCCTTTTAAGTTAATAAATTAACTCCCCTTTAATTGATAATCCGTCATTTATCCAAACATTATCCGTTTGTTCTTTTAACTTTGAAAGATTATTTCAAAAGATTATTTTTAAGTACTTTTTCTGCCCCTCAAACAATGACTCGTTTTTTATTTAAAGAGATGTAGTCGTTGTTTGAGTGATAGAAATTATCTTTCAAAATCTTTACAGTTTTCTGAACAAATACTGATTTCTCCTGAAAATAATAACTTTTCCATCAAAAATAAGATTTCTCTTATTAAAAAAAATGCACTGACACGTACACTTATTTTATAGAAAGCACGCATTGTGTAGCAAAGTATACACAAGCCTTTGTATGAATTAAGTAATTCATTCTCGAGAAATTTAATTCTCGTTGTGAGGTCAAGTTTCCTTTTTGGCAAAATACTTGCCTTTAAATTAAAGTCCGGGTTGCTATCTGAAATAATAGCAAACCATTGACATGTTTTGGAAACAATTAAAACTTTTGCTCGAACTTTATTTACAGCTCCATGTTAGTATTGAATAACATTTCTAAAGTCGTAAATATTATCGATTTTCAGAAGACATGTCATGAACAATTTATTTTTGTATTTTCTGATTTTTTAATTTTCTATTTTCTTTTTAGAAAATTTATGTAAAATGAAAAATATTTTTGGTTTTTTATATTTTCTTATTTACCTATGATACATAGGATATGTGAAGAGTTACCACCATTACTCTTCCTATTCTTCTGCCAGACATTTCAGAGTCTCAAGATACATGCTTTTCATCCTAAGTTTGTCGATAAGAAATGCAAGTCTTTCTTGTCCCAAAGCTTTGGTAAAAATATCTGCCAGTTGATAATCTGTTCTGACAAAGTACAACTCAACCACCCCATTTTCCACATGCTCTTTGATGAAGTGATGTCTGATGTCAGTATGCTTAGATCGGGAGTGTTGGACGTTGTTGCAACATAAACCAATGACACTCTTATTATCACAATACAGGGGTATTTTGTTGAATACAAGGCCATAGTCTGTCAGTTGTGATCGCATCCAAAGTATTTGAGCACAACATCCGAATAGGGCGATGTATTTAGCTTCTGTACTGGATATGGCCGTGCTCTTTTGTTTCTTTGACGACCAACTCACTAATCTGTCACCCAATAGCTGCATACTTCTAGATGTACTTCTTTTAGTATCTTGGCAACCAGCATGGTCGGTATCTGTAAAAGCTGTTAGTGCAATGCAGCAATCCTTCGAATACCACAGACCCATATTAATGGTTCCTCTTAGGTATCAAATGATTCGCTTAACCGCATATTAATGTGAATATCTAAATCATATCTCAGGATATTGTGAATATTGTGATGAATTCCTCTGTTATCATTTGTGAGTCTGTGAAAAAGAAAGATGATTATGCTGGTATATGCAGTAAGTGTTTAGATCTTGAAGTTGATCTTGTCAAAAAGAAAAATATGGTTGAACGAGATGTTTACACTGAACTTTCTAAGAGTTTTTCAAAACTTGAAAACATTGCATTTCTCTAGAACTCGCAATACAACTTAATCAACAAATTTTTCATAAGGACAAATCATGTGACAATCAAAATGCTTCAGAATTTCCAGAATATTTTAAAAACAATGATTTGAAAGCTCATCTACAAGAAAAGGACCCCACAATCACCAAGTTGAGGAACCATATTAAATCTTTGAGAGAAACGTATAAGAAGGACATCATAAAATAAGAAATGGATGAGATTGAAACCATAAACATTAAATTGGAGTATAGTGTGGCCAAATTACTCTTTGAAAATGAGTTTTTGCATAAAGAAATTGAGCATTTGAAAAAATTTTACAAAGATCAATTTGATTCAATTAAAAAGACACGTGCTTGTTCTAAAGAACACAGTGACTTTTTGATTGCTCGGTTGAATTCTAAATTTATGGAAAATGCAGATTTAAAAGGTCGAATTCAAGAAAAGGTTGTTGTGACAACAACATTACAAAACAAATTAAAGAGATTAAAAGGTAAAAATGTGCTTGAGAATGCCACCACAATAACTAATGCCACTACTATTGCTCCAGGAATGTTTAAACTTGATTTAGAACCACTATCTCCTAAATTTTTGAATAATAGGTAAGCTCACATATACTATATTAAGACAACTAAGTAACAAGCTGATATTCTTCGTGGAATAGTTGAACAAGAAAGAGTCAAACAACCTTTAGATAGTGCATTAAAATTTGCTTGTAAGCATATTACACGAATTCAAGAATTGCTAGTTTATGTTCGAGATACATGCCTTTATGTAAACAAATCTAGTGAGAAATTAATTGTTGTCACACCACAGAGCAAGAATAAGAAAGGTAGTTTTGCCGAACCTGTCACATTACCAAGTAATACTAAACAACAAGTAGGTTCCCATAACACACCAGATTCTAACAAACCTGTGTTGACTTCTACATGATTGAAGAGTTCTACTAGTGCTAACAGATCAAAGTCTTCAGGAAATACAAAGAACAATAGGATCTTGCAACCTACCAGTAGCAACATGAAGAATAAAGTAGAAGACCACCTTAGGAAAGTTAAATCTAAGTCAAATAAAATGAATCGTGTTGTTGAACTTATTTGTAATTTAGATGTTAATCATTCAATGTTAAATGGGAATTCAGATTTAATTTGTGCTACTTGTAATGAGTGTATGTTTGATGGAATCCATGATATGTGTGTTCTTGATTTTGTTAAAGATGTGAATGTGCTTTCTAAATCTAAGTCTGCTAAGACTAACAAAAAGCAAAATATTTAGAAACCTACAAGTAAAGTATTCACTGATGTTGGATATATGTGGAAACCCACATGAAGAACTTTCACTTTAGTTGGTAATTCGTACCCCTTAACTAGGTTCACTTCCACTAACATAGTGCATCTTAAGGAAACCATTTCTAAATCAATAAAAACACAAAAACCAGAGATTCAAGTCTATAGCAGGAGACCCAAAACAATAAAATCTGTAGGTTCGAGTAGTAAATCTAAGATTAAAGAATCTAGGATTTCTAACACCTTAGAACCCAACTAGTATTGGGGATCCAATGCTTCTAATGTTCCATCTTCTTCTCTTGTCGATTTCAGGTTATCCATTGTTCTCTGGTATCTGGACTCTAGATTCTCCAAGCATATAATAAAGAACCACTCTCAGCTCATCAACTTTGTTTCAAAATTTATGGGCACTGTAAGCTTTGGCAATGATTACATTGCAAAGATTATAGGCTATGGATAATATCAGCTGGGAAATGTTACGATCTCTCAGGTTTATTATGTGAAAGGTTTAGGTCACAACTTATTCTTTGTCAGACAATTTTATGATTCTGATATTAAGGTTTCATTTCGCAAACACACCTGCCACATTCGTGACTTAGATGGTGTTTATTTACTTAAGGGATCAAGGGGCTCAAACTTATACACATTGTCTTTGGAAAATATGATGTCAACCTCACCCATTTGTCTCTTGTCTAAGGCGTCCAAAACCAAATCTTGGTTACGACATCGAAGATTATCTCATCTAAACTTCGATTACATCATTCAACTGGCTAAACAAGGAATGGTTCGCGGGCTACCAAGATTAAAGTTTTAGAAAGATTATTTATGTTCTGCCCGTGCTTTAGAGAAAAGCAAGAAACAATCCCACAAACCTAAAGCTGAAGACTCTATTCAGGAAAAGCTCTATCTGTTACATATGGACCTTTGCGACCAATGAGGATTCAAAGTATCAATGGAAAGAAATACATATTGATCATTGTTGACGATTATTCTCGCTTCATGTGGGTAAAATTTCTAAGATCAAAGGACAAAGTTCTAGAGTTCGTGATTAAATTCCTTAAAATGATTCAAGTCCGTCTAAATGCAATTGTCCGAAACATTTAAACTGATAATGGCACAGAGTTTGTCAATCAGACACTCAGAGCTTACTATGAAGATGTCGGGATTTCACACCAAACATCGGTTGTATGCACTCCTCAACAGAATGCCGTTGTCAAAAGACGAAACCGAACTATTGTAGAAGCTGCATGCACCATGTTGATATTTTCTAAGGCTTCGATATTTCTTTGGGCAGAAGCAGTTGCAACAGCTTGTTATACACAAAACTGATCCTTAATTAGAAAACATCACAACAAAACCCCGTATGAACTTCTCCATGATTGTAAACCAGAATTATCTTATCTTCATGTCTTTGGTGCTCTCTGCAATCCCGCTAATGACAGTGATGATCTTGGTAAGTTAAAACCTAAAGCTGATATTGGAATCTTCGTTGGTTATGCTCCTTCAAATAAGGCGTACTGAATCTACGATAAGAGGACCCATGTAATTATTGAAACCATTCATGTTGATTTTGACGATCTAACAGCAATGGCTTCTAAACAATTTAGTTTAGGACCCAAGCCTCAACTTATGACTCTTGGAACACTTAGTTCAGGACTCGTGCGGTAACCTCCTTCTTCAACACCTAATGTCCCACCAACAAGAAATGACTGGGATACACTGTTTCAACCATTTTTTGATGAATACTTCAGTCCTCCACCTAGTGTTGCTTTACCAGTTCTTGTAGTCGTTGCTCTAGTTCTTGCTAATTCAACAGATACACCTTCCTCGACTTCAGTTGATCAAGATGTACCATCACCAAATACTTCACAAAGTCCTCGAGAATCACCATCCCATGTTATTCCTCCCGGTGCTGAAGAAGCAGATCAGGATATTAAAGTTGCACACATGAATAATCATCCCTATGTTGGTATTCTAATTCCAGAACCAAGCTCTGAAGAATCCTCTTCTCAGGTTATTATGCCGAATAATGTGCACTCACTAAATCAACCACTTGAATACATCAATAAATAGACCAAAGATCACCCAATTGATAATGTAATTGGCGATCCTTCTAGACCGGTCTCCACTCGACATCAACTATAAAATGAAGCTATGTTATGTTATTTAGATGCTTTCCTTTCTTCCATTGAACCAAAGAGTTATTAAGAAGCATTAACCGAATCTTGCTGGATTGAATCCATGCAAGAAGAACTCAATAAGTTTAAACGTTTTGAAGTTTGGGAACTAGTACCTCATCTGGACCGTGTTATGATTATCACCTTGAAGTGGATATAAAAGGTCAAATTCAATGAGCTGGGAGGTGTGTTGAAAAACAAGGCTTGGTTGGTAGCGAGGGGATATTATTAGGAAGAAGTCATAGACTTTGAGGAATCTTTTGCTCCAGTTGCACGACTCGAGGCCATCTACATCTTTATTGCATTTGCTGCTCACATGAACATGATCGTCTATCAAATGGATGTGAAGACCATGTTCTTGAATGGCATACTACGTGAGGAGGTCTATGTTAGTCAACCGGATGGGTTTGTAAATCCAAAGAATCCTAACCATGTGTATAAGCTGAAGAAATCTCTTTACGGGTTGAAACAAGCTCCACGTGCTTGGTATGATTTGCTCTTATCGTTTCTACTCTCTTAGAAGTTCTCCAAAGGCACCGTTGATCCTACATTGTTCATCAAGAGGGAAGGCAAAGACATATTATTGGTACAGATTTATGTAGATGATATTATATTTGCCTCCACTAAACCCGACCTTTGTGAAACATTTTCTGAAATCATGTGTTCAAAATTCAAGATGTCGATGATGGGCACACTAACATTCTTTCTTGGACTATAAATTTCCCAAACTCCTAGAGGCATCTTTTTAAACCAATCCAAATATGCTTTTGAATCACTTAAAAAATATGGTATGGAAACCTGCGACCCAGTGGATACTCCAATGGTGGAGAAATCTAAACATGATGACGATCTACAAGGGAATGTCGTTAATCCTATACGTTATCGTAGAATGAATGGCACCCTTATGTATCTCACATCCAGTAGACTAGACCTTGTATTTGTTGTATGCATGTGTGCCCGGTATCAGGCAAAGCCTACCAAAAAGCACTTATATGCGGTTAATCAAATCTTTTGATACCTAAGAGGATCCATTAATACGGGTCTGCGGTATTTGAAGGATTCCTGCATTGCACTAACAGCTTTTGCAGATGTTGACCATGTTGGTTGTCAAGATACCAGAAGAAGTACATCTGGAGGTATGCTGCTATTGGGTGACAAATTAGTGAGTCGTCGTCAAAGAAACATAATAGCACGGCCATATCCAGTACAAAAGCTGAATACATCGCCCTATCCGGATGTTGTGCTCAAATAATGTGGATGCGATCACAACTGACGGACTATGGCATTGTATTCAACAAAATACCCCTATATTGTGATAATAAGAGTGCCAAACATACAACACTCCTGATCTAAGCATATTGACATCAGACATCACTTCATCAAGGAGCATGTGGAAAATAGGTGGTTGAGCTGTACTTTGTTAGAATAGATTATCAGTTGGCAGACATTTTCACCAAAGCTTTGGGACGAGAAAGACTTGCATTTCTTATCGACAAACTTGGGATGAAAAGCATGTCTCCTTTGATGCTGAAGGTCTAGAAAAAGAAGAGGAAGAGTAATGGTGGTAACTCTTCACATATCCTATGTATCATATGTAAATAAGAAAATATAAAAACTAACAAGAAGTTTCATTTTATATAAATTTTATAAAAAGAAAATATAAAATTAAAAAAATTAGAAAATACAAAAATAAATTGTTTCGAAGCTGTAAATAAAGTTCGGGCAGAAGTTCTAAATGTTTTCACAACATGTCAATGGCTTGCAGTTATTTCAGACTGCAAACCGCTCTTAATCTTAAAGGCAAGTAATTTCGTCAAAAAGAAAACTTGACCTCACAACAGGAATTAATTTTCTTGGGTATGATCTACTTTATGATCATACAAGGCTTGTGTTTACTTTGCAGCACAACCCGTACTTTCTATAAAATAAGTGTACATGTCAGTGCATTTATTTATGTCAAACAAGAGAAATCTTGTTTTTTTATTATTGGTGTTGTATTTTAAAATAATTTAATCATATCAGTTTTTCATCAGAAAAGATTTTAAAAAGAATTTTCTGTCACTCAAATAATGTTTACAGCTCTTTAAATAGAAAATGAGACATTATTTGAGGGGGAGAAATGTTTAAATTCTTTCAAAAATAACCTTTCAAATGTCATTTTGAAATAAAAGGAAAAAGTTTCTAAACAATAATGGATTTTCTCTTAAAGGGGAGTTAATATCATTTTAACTCAAAAGGTCTTAAGATGTTATTTGTCTTAACTTTTAGGGTCTATAAGGCAAAATCTAGGATTTAGAATCTAAGTTTGTAACTTTAGGGACTAAAATGTGCCATTCCTATAAAGTGCTTAAACTTTGTGTTAAGTTTTAATGGAAATAGAAAGTGTTACAAACAACAAGGACCATTTTTGCCAATAAGGGAAACTTTAACCGGTTATACCCTCACCTTTACACATTTCACACTCTCACAACTTTTCACAAAAACAAACACACTCTTTCACTCTTAACCTTAGGGATTTAAAGCTTAATTTAGTAACTTAAGGGGCTAAGTCTGCCCTTTCCTAAAAGTTATTGTGCGAAACTCGTGTTGGTGTTTGACTATCTGTGGGTTTGTTATCAATACCATCATATATGCTTTCTTGTTCCCTTGTAACATGTCTTTTGTCTCCTTGGATATCCTTAGATTGGTAAGGTAGTTCTTAGGTGCAAAAATCATAAAAATGGTATAAAGATTGCATGTGCGATATGTTAAATGTGTAAGTTAACTGTGTTGGGTTCCTAAGTTTGTGGATATTGTCTCCTAGATTCCTTAGATGTCACATGATAAGTGTTCTTCTCTTTGTGTGCTCAAAAATGACTTAGAATGCTCGAATGGTGTTTAATCTTGATGAAAATGATGTCTACTATGCTTCTTGAATAATATGTGTTGATTGTGAATGAAATTTAAATGAGTAAGATTGTTAGAATCTAAGTTAAGATCATATGAATCATAGTTTCTAGTTTGACTTAGGTTTGACCTTTGACCGCTGTTTGACTGTTTGACCTAGGTTGACTTTGACAATTTGTTGACTTTTGATAGTTGACGTTGACCATTGACCAGGGTTGAATTTCTACACTTAGTGCGTTAAAAAGATCTTAATTGTATGAAACTTAATCACAAACTTCATCTAAATCAATCATATCTTCAAGGATAATTAATCAAATTAGTAATATATATGTTGTATATATAAACTGTGTTGAATAATTCTTAAGCAGAATCATGTCTCAAGAACAACGTCAACAAGCTGCTCGTGAGGAAAATTTGGTTCCCTCTGCTATTAGAGTCAAGATAAGTACAAAAAACATGAGGATTGAACCTACATTGCCACAAAAGGAAGAGACCTTCTAAGTTGTTCTAGATATCATCAAATCTTCTCCATGCTTTAAGGCTTTTACTATCAATGCTGATGTTCCATAGATCTACATGCAACAATTTTGGTTCACTATCAAGAAGACCAAGAAGACTCCTTTCTGTAGGTTATTGGATATCATAACATAAGGGAAACAATAGGGGTTGGCCGATTTATAAAGAGAGAAAGGAAAGGATTTCTAGTGAGAGAAAAACCTTATGCGTGTTATTGATAAAATGAACAACTAACCTCTTTTCATGGATGGAAAGAGGCCTATATAGTGAGTTACATGCCCTAGAAAATGGGCTATGGTGTGGGCTTACATGTGGGTAAAGACCCGGCCCAAAACCATAAGTCATACGCTTACATTACATCTACGAGCTATGCTATTCTAGACAATACACGGGGTGACCGAGTCTTTTTCATGAACCTAACAATCTCCCCCTAAGGGAGGTCACCCTTGAAAAATACAATATGAATCCTAGCATTCTAAGTCTTGAACATTTGACTTCAGCTCGTAATATTTGATTCTTCATTCATTGATCTCTTTGTACATTATGTAGTGACTTTTGAGCATAGTTCCTTTGACTTGTGTGATCTTTGAGCTTTCTTTGAGATCATCAGCCATAGTAGATCTCTTAATCATCCTTGTAGTGAAGTATTGCCTCCATGTGATGTTGTGACCTTCGGACCGGCATGCTCACACTTTTCTAGATCATGATAGCATGCATCAGATTTGCGGAAGCTATGTTGTAGGTCTTTTAGTTATCATGATGTCTTTGATTAGGAATATGAAGTGTGAGCATGGGGTTGTGAATTGACATATCTCTTGCCAGCATCTGCTACTGTTGGGGATTCCTGCAAGTATATGTTAGTAATAAACAAGCAAAAGTATCTTTGTTCACTTTCGTTGAATACAGTTGTAAGAACCACGGTTCTCCGTTAATCAGTATAAATACTGCCTGTGATCAGGTAGAATTCTGAAGAATCTCCTTGATAGGGTTTCGCAGCTACGCTATCCATTCTCAAACCGGAGCGTCTCAAAGTAGACAAAGCACAGAGTGAGTGAACCAATGAATTAAAAACCCACTAATTAATGAGAAATTGATTTGATAGTTAGTCGTGTGTCACTCAGAAAAGAGTTTTTGTGACACTTTGAGAGTTTTTAATCATAAAACATAGTTTTCCATCCAAAGTCAATTCACTTCCTGGAACAAGTTTGATTCATAAAGAATCGCACCATTGTTGCTTTCCAGTTGTCACAAGTTTAATCTATGATGGACTTCACATGTCACCTATCGTAGAGCTTGTTTGATGTTGGCTCTAGCAGGATTTCCATCATCACTGTGAATACTTACGTATCACTCGGATGTTCTGGCAATACCATGAGGATAATGCGTAGGACTCTTATGATATTACTTGTTTTCATAGTGTGTAAATAACAAATGTAAGTTGAATTAGTGTCCTAGCGAGATATGTAGATGATCTCATGGCTCTAGACTCAATAATGCATTTTCGGTTTTTAGTAGTCGAAGGCTGGAGCAGACTGCCACCTTTTCAATATCATCTTACTCGGAGTGATAGAGACGATAGAAATGTATTGATCTCCATGAGAAATGAAACAAGAATCCTTTAAGGAATCTTGAGTGGCTAAGGAGAGTTGTGCAGCGTATCACTGGGTCCATGATACTTGTCTTCAATGTCAGCAATCAACCATGTAATTCTGACAGCATATGTATTGACCTGGTTTCTGCCTAATGTTTAAGGAGGGTTGCTTTCTTTTCACCCTTTATCTTAACATTTCTTTTTCATTCTTCAACCCTTCAGTGCTTACCGAGACTTCATTACTAGTACCTTGTTGGGTATGTTCTAGTACTAGCTCCATCTCAGTCCGCACTATTCCCTTATTCTCACATTACTCATTTTGTAATCATACCTAAGGACTTCTATACTAACTAGTGGATAGTACTTGGGTAGATCCCTTCGGCTCTGGCGGGATCGTAGGAACAAGTACCTAACCTTACCATCCTTATAATTCTGATAAAGTAATTACAGGGTCGGTCTTTTGGTACAGTTCACCTTGCCATAAAACCATTTGATAAAATCCACTGAGGTACTTGTGATATAACTATTAAATATTTTGTACCTCAATTGGTTTTTCATAGCAGAAAAGCTCCCCCTCAACATGTGCGTTGATTCACGAAAATGTTTAGCACATGGGGGATGGAGTGCGTACTGGAGTCATTAGTGTCACATTTTTATCAGATTTAATATTTAAATCACATTCTCTCCCCTGATTAAAAATTTTAAACCCTTTGAGATTTAGGATCTCAATTGATTTAAAGATGTTAGAAAATTTAGGAGAAAATGTGGTCTGATTAAATATAAGCCGATATTGGAACCTATATATGCTACCCCTCAATTAATGAGGGATTATGTTAGTGTTAGTTATAATGAGTTTATAAATGATTTGGAGTTTAACGAGAAACTCAAGAAAATATCATAAACTGACACATAACACTGATTACCACATTACTTATTGACGTACAAGATTATGTATGAGACATGACTTGAAATGTTCAAACCGAAAGTGGCACAATCATTTTGTCTATGTTAGCAATTTGTAGTCCATTTTGATACTCTCCAAATGGAAGTTGTCTTAGCTTCCCCGAACCATAAATCCTTTCTTGAGTAGATACAAATATTTCTTGCAAGCCGCATTAAGAAGACTTGATGTATAAAGCCTAAATATTCAAAGTACACAAATAATTCAAAACCATAAAATCAAAGTTAATTAAGTCCCTGATGAGCGTATTTCTCCTTACAAGATAGTGATGATATAAATTGAAACACCAAGGTTAGCGAAGTCTCGGATGTCACAATTATTCCCTCTAAATAGCAGAAATGATAATACCTAAGTCAACTAAGTCTCGGATGTAAAAACTTCTTCTTGCAGGATAATGACTATCTAAAGGTATCATCATACCTATGTGTACCTCTTTTATCAAATATTTCTACTCCTTTTTTTAAGAATAA